>CM042246.1:50993689-51103689 GCA_023566225.1 Romanogobio albipinnatus | reverse complement strand
TCCGCAATGTTAAATCCCATTGACTTTTCGGGTCGTTTTTTGCCCCTGGGGCAAATATCGTTACCCCGACCCCTTAGAAAAGATATAGCACACCATTCCCGAATAAGCCGGTCGATTTGACGCCTCATTCGTGGGTCTGTGACAAAAAATGTGGGAGGAGAAGCGCGCCGAAAAAGTGTCCAGAATAAAGAATAATAAGAATAATAATAAACCGTTCCTGGATTTTAAAATTGATGCTACGCAAGCACCAATAATAATATTAAGTATGTTTAATAACAATATTGATGCCTTGCTTGGCAAGCAACACTAATAAGTTTGTTTGAGAGTGATGGTGATGCCTTGCTTCGCAAGGCATCACTAAAACCGTTCTCGGGCTAGATAGTAATAGTGTGCCTTGCTAACGCAAGCACCACTAATAAACCGATCCTGGATTTTAAAATTGATGCTACGCAAGCACCAATAATAATATTAAGTATGTTTAATAACAATATTGATGCCTTGCTTGGCAAGTATCACTAATAAGTATGTTTGAGAGTGATGGTGATGCCTTGCTACGCAAGGCATCACTAAAACCGTTCTGGAGCTAGATAGTAATAGTGTGCCTTGCTAAAGCAAGCCCCACTAACTAGAATGTACATTTCCTGAAGAAAATGTGAGTGGTGCTTGCCGTGGCAAAAAAATCCTCCCGGATAATGCAAAAAAGCCAAGCAACATGTCTGTAGGATGTTCTGGGGCTTATTAATGTGTTTCTACTGTTGCTAGGGTACTGTACATGGTTGCTAGGATGTGTCTATACAGTTTATGGGGTGATATTGAAAGACTATTGGCCAGTCTGAGTCAAAAGAGCCCACCCTCATGACTGTACGATGCTCTGGTACTGAGATATGGCTTCTTTATGTTGCAAAAACATGATTAGCATGATGTTAACATGATGCTAACATGATTAGCATGACAATGCTAACATGATTAGCATGTTGTTAGCATGATGCTAACATGATTAGCATGATGTTAGCATGATGCTAACATGATTAGCATGATGTTAGCATGATGCTAACATGATTAGCATGTTGTTAGCATGATGCTAACATGATTAGCATGATGTTAGCATGATGCTAACATGATTAGCATGATGTTAGCATGATGTTAAAATGATGCTAACATGATTAGCATGATGTTAGCATGATGCTAACATGATTAGCATGATGTTAGCATGATGCTAACATGATTAGCATGATGTTAGCATGATGCTAACATGATTAGCATGATGTTAGCATGATGCTAACATGATTAGCATGACAATGCTAACATGATTAGCATGTTGTTAGCATAATGCTAACATGATTAGCATGATGTTAGCATGATGCTAACATGATAAGCATGATGTTAGCATGATGCTAACATGATTAGCATGATGTTAGCATGATGCTAACATGATTAGCATGATGTTAGCATGAAGCTAACATGATTAGCATGATGTTAGCATGATGCTAACATGATTAGCATGATGTTAGCATGATGCTAACATGATTAGCATGATGTTAGCATGATGCTAACATGATTAGCATGTCAATGCTAACATGATTAGCATGATGCTAGCATGATGCTAACATGATTAGCATGATGTTAGCATGATGCTAACATGATTAGCATGATGTTAGCATAATGCTAACATGATTAGCATGATGCTAGCATGATGCTAACATGATTAGCATGATGTTAGCATGATGCTAACATGATTAGCATGACAATGCTAACATGATTAGCATGTTGTTAGCACAATGCTAACATGATTAGCATGTTGCTGGCATGTTCTAATCCTTAGCTAATCACTATTAGCATGTAGCTATTCACTGCTAGCATGTGTAGCATGTTGAAAGTCCAGTTTGCTAGCATGAGCCAAAAATACCCAACCGCCATGCGTCTATGATGTTCTGGGGCTGAGATATAGGTCTTGGTAAACGGTTGCTAGGGTACTCTGTTTGGTTGCTATGGAGTGGCTTGGCAGCATCCAATGATGATAGTGCTTGTCTGTATGAATGATATAAACCAACCCCCATGTCTCTAGGATGTTCTGATGCAGAGATATAGGTCTTGGTAAACGGTTGCTAGGCTGCTTGATAATAGTTGCTAGGGCGTGGCTAGGAAGTGTTGACGGTGATTTGTGATTGGCTGTTGATGCCCCGAGTCAAACAAACCCACCCCCATGTTTCTATGACACTTCTATGCAAAGATATCCCTTTGATCTCTTTCAATGGAAGTCTATGGGTTCAGTTGCTAGGGAGCTCTAAATGGTTGCTAGGGCGTGGCTTCATAGCTTGACAATCATCCTGAGATAGTGATTGGCTGTCTGAGTAAATTGAGCCCACCCCCTTGTCTCTGAGACACTGTGAGCCAGAGCTGTGGTCAATACAAAATCCCTATGCAAGTTCCCATAGTAGGATAAACGCATGAGTTTTAGATCCCTCCCCATAGTAAGTCAATGGGGCAAATTTGGGCAGCTCTAATACCCCAGGGGTAAAACTTATACCCCATTGTGATGTGTCATCATACAGGGCCTATCAGCCTCTTCAAATGTGGTGAACCACGAGTTTCTCCGAAATCCTCGCTCGGAGCTACGAGGGGTCAAAGTTTCCGCAATGTTAAATCCCATTGACTTTTCGGCTGGTTTTTTGCCCCTGGGGCAAATATCGTTACCCCGACCCCTTAGAAAAGATATAGCACACCATTCCCGAATAAGCCGGTCGATTTGACGCCTCATTCATCTGTCTGTGACAAAAAATGTGGGAGGAGAAGCGCGCCGAAATTTTGTGTGGAAGATGATTAAGAATAATAATAATAAACCGATCTGGGGTGAGATATTAAATATTTATGGCTTGCTACGCAAGCACCAATAATAATATTAAGTATGTTTAATAACAATATTGATGCATTG
Source organism: Romanogobio albipinnatus (assembly GCA_023566225.1). Taxonomy (NCBI): domain Eukaryota; kingdom Metazoa; phylum Chordata; class Actinopteri; order Cypriniformes; family Gobionidae; genus Romanogobio; species Romanogobio albipinnatus. The sequence goes on along the minus strand of CM042246.1, from coordinate 51,100,757 downwards.
CTTCCCAAGGCACACTAATATGTATGTTTGAGAGTGATGGTGATGCCTTGCTACGCAAGGCATCACTAAAAAGCGTTCTCGGGCTAGATAGTAATAGTGTGCCTTGCTAAAGCAAGCCCCACTAATAATGATAACAACAACAGTAGTAGTACTCATACCAAAAAAAATCATATATATATATATATATATAATAGTAATAAAAACAATAGCAATGCTAAAGATGGCGATGATAACACTTTGTGAGGACGGCGACAGTGATGTCAATAATAATTACAGTAGTAACAATAATAATATTAATAATAATAATAATAACAACAATAACAATGACAAAATGACAATAGTAACAATAAAATGACACATACCTAACACAAACCACACCTCTCCTAGTTTCTGCGTCAGTGTGCATGCTTTTTTTCCCTCTCTTTCTTTTCCCTTTCTTTTTTTTCCTCTTCTCATTCATAGTACAGTTACTATTTGTATGTATGCCTAAGCTGAGGTGGTGCATTAAGAAGGGTAAGAAGGGTGTTGTGCATTAAAATCATGTGTGGTGTAGCAGCATTGGCAGCTGGCAGGATGTCCGAATCTTGCCCTCCTCCATCAGTATCTCTGACTCTGCTAATCAGATCATACCGGACAAAGGTTCTGTATGTGGACTGGCTATCTAGCGTTAATCAATGACCAAACTTCATAGCCTCAGGGCATTCTTGTGACTCCTCAAACACATATCTTTTGTACAACCGGCACAATACATAGACGGGACTGTTTTGCTGACTTCAGCGCACGCACACACACAGATGACCACGTGAAGTTTCGAAACACGCACACACACACACCCATTCAGCCATGTATGGACTTTTCAACAAATGACCTCACACATACATACAGAGCACGCAGGAAAGAAGACAATTCTTGCACACACACACACATGTTACTTAAAACTTGGGGACTAAAAGAACTGTCTTACTAATGTCCAAATATATATATTCTGTTGAGTTCATGTCTTTATACAATGTATTAGAATAACTAGGATGTTTACTGTTGTAAATCAAAAACCTGTATGCCAGTAATTGTGATAATCTTGGATATCTGGACGCACAAATCGCAGAATGATCGTTCTTAGTATCTCTGTTATCGCAAAAATATGACTAGGCCAAATCTTGCTCAGAAATCAGATTTTGATGCATAATTTCAGAAATACCAGCTTTCTAAAGAAATAGAAGCTTTAGAATGTCCACCCTATTGATTAACTCAGAGGGGGTTCAGAGAACAATGGAACACTCGCGCCTTCTCTTTCCACGGACGTGATTGGATCCTTCAATAAAACGGGCTCGGCCACTCCGTCTATTAGAGCAGAAGTTTATCATTAACACCGCGCGCTCCGCCATTCCGAGAAGACCTCCCTGGCCCTTTGACCTTCCCTGGAGAGAGAGGGATTCCTTTGGCACCAAGCCAAGAGAGAGAGACCTGCAACTTCTGGAGCGACTTTCCTGAACTTCACAGAAATTCTCCGGACTCACCTCCGAAGCCAACTTCCACGACGATTCGAACTCAGACAAGGTTTTGGTGAAGTGATTGAACTGTCTCTCTCTCTCTCTCTCTCTCTCTCTCTCTCTCTCTCTCTCTCTCTCTCATCTCTCTCATCTCTCTCTCCCTCGTGGACTCTCTCTTTCCATCATTCTTTTCCTTTTGATTTGATTCTATTAAGTTTGATTTTTCCTTGTTTGTACCATATCATTTGTTTCTCCTAGATATATATGCATATTTACCCCCGTGTGATTCGTAGCTTTGTATTCTGTAGTTGTTTTATTAAAACCCAATAATTGCATTAAATTGAATCCGTATTGTTTTGCTCACAAATCTCGAAGTCACTGAAGCGTAAGATCTAAGCTACCCATTTAAGCTTGATTTTCATGTATTACTACTTTAGTAATATAAATGGTGCAAACATAAGAGATGTTATTTGTCCTGATCAAACAAATCAATGTTTCTTAAGGTTTGTAAGATTGATAATTGATGAAGAAATCAATTTGGATAAAGGTTACTTTTAAATGATTAAAGGTTCCGTTATACGTTAATTTTTCTGTACAACAAGCTAATAATATTCATAAACTCATGAATATTCATACCATTTGAATTAATTATTCCCCAGAACTTATTGTTGTTACAGTGGTAAATGTTAGGTGTTGATTTGATTTGGTTACGTTTTTATATTTTAGATATTTATATCATTATTATTATCATCATCATCACTTCATTTATTTATTTATTTATTTATATTTTTTAATCATTTAAGATATACATTATACCATTACCGTCCTTATATCAAGCAAAATGTCATCACAGTTGACTCTTGATATGAGAAGCGTATCATCATAACCAGGGAGCAACTGCACAAGTCATAACTAGTTTTATAACCGACTAACCAAGTGCGGGACGCTCCCATTGGCTCTTTATTTGCTGTGTTCAGAGTCCAGTGCTGTGACTGCTGGGATTCAGATGAATATCAAATGGTTTAATGAGCACAGTTTCTCTTCTGGTGTTGATATATGCTAATTAACTACTGAAATTTACTTTTATTTCTGTCAAATTAAACTGACATAAGATTATTGTGACCAATAGATATAAAAATAAAAACATTAAAGTGAAATTTCCAAGAAGTTGGAATGGAATGAAATTCCCTGTTTTGTAAAAGCATAGATCATATTGTGAAAGATTCATCCATGTTTTTTGCCCCACAATGTTTCTATTTTGATAATCTGTTACACTTGAACACAACACATAAGAAAAGATCTGTCACCATTTCCTTTTCATTGAGACTTTAAGTCAAGTCCCCTTTATTTATACAGCGCTTTATATAACACAGATTGTTTCAGAGCAGCTTTACAGTGATAAACAGGAAAATAATGATCAATGATCAAACAGAAATCAATTCTGCTGTAAAGAGACAACAGTGCCATTGTTCAGCTGAAGTCAGTTCAGTGTTGATTCAGTTCAGTTCAATAACTGTGAAGATCATCAACTATTACACTAGTACAAAAAAGAGAAAATTATTATAATTTCCAAACAGTTTAAAATGTTCTAAATAACGGGTTGAAAGTATCTAGTTTGACTTTATTCTGTCAATCATGAAAAAAATTGTTTAAAAAAAACTGAAAAAGACAAATAAAGTAGTTAAGTTGCTGCATTGATGAATGAGACGCTTTGATCACAGTGCTGTTATTGAAGCATAATCTGTAAAACTGGACTGATCTGGAAGCAGAATCAGATTGAACTGTGATTTTCTGCTGTAATGATCAGTTTAACTGGTAAGATCCTCAGAGGGGAAGTTGTGCAGTGATTATATAAGAATGGAAACACAGTCTCTGTGAAGGACGTCCTGAATGTGAGTAAATGTGTGTTAGTGACAGGATCAGAGAATGACACTGTTCCTCTGCCATAGTCCAGCTGAACTCTCACACGCTGAAGCTTCACTTTAACAGGAAAGACAGTGCGGAGTTGAGCTGGGGATTTTGAGCTGTATTCGCGGTTATTGTACCACACACACCAGACATTAGACTTGAAGAAATCATCTCCCTTCCTTTGGTTTGATGCTGTGGTTATTCCAAGACTCCAGAGTGTATTGTCCCCAACCTCCATATCCCAGCAGTGTGTTCCTGAGTTAAAGCCCTCAGATCCCAGGACACATGGATACCAGTCAAATCTCTCTGGATTATCAGGAAGGGTTTTATCTACATCACTGTACGACACACTGGTCAGATCAGACGAGAGTGTGAGCTGAGGATTTGCTGTGTTTGGATCTAGAGTCAACGGAGCTGCAAAGAGAAGAACATCAGATTACAGGAGGAAATATGATCAGAAATGTAAATGTAAAACACATATAAAGACTTTGTTGAAAGAGATCATAAATCATAACAATGGTCTCTCAGTTTCTGTCAGAATGGATTGAGGCTTCAGGTTTAATATCAGTATTCAACTAGATTAAAAAGTTTGTCGAGACAAACTTTAAGTTGGCTTGAAAAAGCCGGGCCAGAAAGTTTGAAATAGTTTAAAGTTTGAAATAGTTAAAAAAAGTTTAAAGTTTGAAATCGTTTAAAGTTTGAAATAGTTTGAGTTTTAGTTAGTAGTTTAGACCTGCTATGCGGTTGCTAGGGTACTCAGGTGATTGCTGTGCGGTTGCTAGGGTACCCGGGGTGGTTGGTAAGGTCTTGCTATGTGGTTGCTAGATAGATAGATAGATAGATAGATAGATAGATAGATAGATAGATAGATAGATAGATAGATAGATAGATAGATAGATAGATAGATAGATAGATAGATAGATAGATAGATAGATAGATAGATAGATAGATAGATAGATAGATAGATAGATAGATAGATAGATTAATGAGTCTCTATGGTTTAGTTCATAGAATGAAAATCTGAACATTCTGTAAATGAATGAAAGTCTATGGGAGTTTTTCCAAGTTTTAATCAGCATTTTTAGGAAAAGCGTAAGTCGGATCAGTTGGAAAAGATACAGCAACTCGAGCCAGAACAGTCTGAAGGTCTGAGCCGAGTTTGGAGTATGTGGAGTTAAAGCTCTAGGAGGAGTTAAGTAGCGTTCACACCGGACGCGAATGGCACGAAGTTGGACGCTTGAACATTTTGAGTTTACGCTTCATTCGCGCGTGACATTCACTTCACAACAGACGGGAATTCGCTTCATGGGCGGGGCTTCTGCCAGCGGCTCGTCTCGTTGAGAAGTGGCTGACATGGGCTGTGTTTACACGTCTTTTTTGTTCAAATCCACTGTTAATGTGTGACAAAACGTAGTTTTAAGACTGTGGTGAGGGGGGCGTGGTTTCGCGAGGTCTGCGGGCGGAGAGAAGGAAAGGAACCGAGCGGGGAGTAAGTGGCTCGAACGCAGATTACAAACACATGTCTCTGATTGCAGTAATTGCCGTGGAGAGAGTATATAAAGCCGGTGCGAGAGAGAAGCGGGGAGAGAGAGCGACTGGGACACCACTGCTGCTGCTGCTGCAAGGAGCTGAGCCAAGTGTACAGATTGTGAAACGAGTTTTGAGTGACTGTTGTGGTCTTGAGACCGGTGCGCGCCCATGAGCGCTGTTTAATTGAACGTTCTTAGAATAAATAAAAACAAGTGTCCCAGTCACGCCGACCCCAGTCTTCTTCCTTCCCTGCCTACCTGAACCTTCATCACACTGGTGCCAAAAACCGGGAAGGGAGAAGATCGCAGCCGCCATGGAAACCCCGTCAGGAACGCCATTTGCGGAGATCATCCAGTCGCTGGCCGGTCTTCATCAAGAACAACACCACCAGCTACTGGCCATGAGGGAGGAGCAGGATAAGAAGTTTGAGCTGCTCCTCCAGGCTCAGTTTGAAGATCGCCAGCTGTTCCGGAGCTGGATAGACCGGGAGGCTAAGGCCACCCCCCCTGCATCATCTGACCCGGCGGCTTCCGTCCCGCTCACCAAAATGGGTCCCCTGGACGACCCCGAGGCCTTCCTGGACCTCTTTGAGAAGTCCACCGAGGTCCGGGGGTGGCCCACCACGGACTGGCCCATGCGGCTACTTCCCTTGCTGTCCGGAGAGGCACAAGTAACCGCACACCAACTGCCAGTCCAGAACCTCCTGGTCTATCAAGACCTGAAGAGGGCTATCCTACAACGGGTCGACTGGACCCCAGAGCAACACCGACAGAGGTTCAGGACCCTGGGCCTCGAAGAGTCCGGCCGACCCTTCGTCTTTGCCCAACAGCTCTGGGACTCCTGCCGCAAATGGCTGATGGCCGATGGGAGTGACGTCGAGTGGTACTGGAACAGTTCATCAGCCGACTACCGAGGACAACTGCCCAGTGGGTCCAGTGCCACCGCCCGACGTCGCTAGACGAGGCCATCCAACTGGCGGAGGACCAAATGGTGGCGTGCCCGGGGGTCGGCGAACCCCTGCCATCTGCCTCTCTCTCCTCTCTCTCTCCCCATTTTGTTTCCCCTTCTCTCCCTAAACCTGTCCCTCTACCCAGGTTGCGAGGGGGCCCCGCCCCGAAACCGGTGCCCAGGTGGAGGATGGGATCCCCCGCCAAGCCACCGATGACATCACGGGCTCCGCCTAAGGGCATGGGGATCCCCACCGCCTCCCTCGCAGCTGCTTCGTCTCCGCCGTTCTCTCCACGTCAATCGTTGGAGCCGCTTCCTGCCACCAGGGCGGCGGTGAGGTCTGGGCCGGCTTGCTGGCGCTGCGGGGACCCCGGACACTTTGTGGATCGCTGTCCGGTGATGGAGGTGGGAACGTTGATCCGGGTCCCCGATGAGCCGCAAGCCGCCCCCGATCAGGCCGGCCTGTACCAAATACCAGTGAGTATAAAGGGGGGTACGTATCAGGCTCTGGTGGATACAGGTTGCAACCAGACCTCCATCCATCAGAGTCTGATTCAACCCCAGGCATTGGTTAATCGCTGCGTGGTTAAGGTGTGGTGTGTGCACGGGGAGGTGGTGAATTATCCGCTGCTGCCTGTTCAAATTCAATTTAGGGGACAAAAGCATAGCGTCGAGGTTGCAGTTAACCCACACCTCCGGCACCCGATTATCTTGGGGACCAATTGGCCGGCATTTAATAAATTGATGGGTTATTTATGCTCGGGTGCCTCTTGGGGAAAGAGAGACCAAGGCAGGACTGCGGTGGTTCAGCTAGGAGAAGCCCAACCGGGACCTCGCGAACCTGGTTCAGGGGAAACGAGCGCTCTACAGAGAACTCTTCTCTCAGAGCGCGATGACTTTCCCTTGGAGCAGTCTGGTGATGAGACGCTAAAACATGCATTTGACCAGGTCCGCTCCATCGACGGCCGACTTCTCCACCCTGACCAGCCGCTCTCCTACCCGTATTTTAAGGTCATAAAAGATAGGTTGTATCGGGTAACCCAAGATGCACAGTCGAAGCAAGAAACAACCCAGTTGTTAGTACCGAAGAGCCGTCGGGAAATGCTTTTCCAGGCGGCTCACTCTAATCCAATGGCTGGACATTTAGGTCAGACAGCGACACTAAGCCGTCTAATGGCCCGCTTCTTTTGGCCGGGCATTCACGAGAATGTACACAGGTGGTGTGCGTCGTGAATGTCAGTTGGTGAATCCACCGGCCACCCCAAAAGCACCATTGTGCCCCCTTCCTTTAATGCAGGTCCCCTTCGAAAGGATTGGTATGGACCTCATCGGGCCATTAGAACGGTCGGCACGTGGTCACCGCTTTGCGTTGGTCCTTGTGGATTACGCAACACGGTACCCTGAAGCAGTGCTCTTGCGTAATATTTCCGCTAAGAGCGTCGCAGTGGCACTGTTTCAGTTGATCTCCCGGGTGGGAATCCCAAAAGAGATTCTCACCAAACAGGGCACGGCGTTTATGTCACTGACAATTCGCGAACTTTACGAATTATTGGGCACTAAATTGTTCCGCACGAGCGTCTACCACCCACAAACGGACGGTCTGGTGGAACGGTTTAATCGCACGTTGAAAACCATGATTCGGAAGTTCGTGCGGGAAGACGCCAAAAATTGGCTGTCAATGGAGAATTTGTTACAGGCTCAGGACAGACAGAGTAGACAATACAATAGAGACTCTAGGTTGCGTCAATTTGCACCGGGAGATAAAGTACTTGTATTACTCCCCACGTCTAGTTCTAAATTGCTCGCGAAGTGGCAAGGGCCCTTTGAGGTCACACGGTGAGTTGGGGATCTCAACTATGAGGTTCTTTGAGCGGATAGGGACGGGGCGCGTCAGATTTACCACCGCAACCTTCTTAAAAAATGGTTGGAGGTGGAGTCGATGTTGCTGGCGACGGTAGTGAGCGAGGAGGAGGATCTCGGCCCAGAGGCACTTCCAAAGCCCAAATCCGCTGCCCTGGCCCTTGGTGGGGATCACCTCTCACCCTCGCAGCTCACCGACTTGAAAAGGTTGCAGGCTCTGTTCGTTTCTGTGTGGATTATAGAAAAGTCAATGCGGTGTCTAAATTCGATGCTTACCCAATGCCTAGGGTTGACGAGTTGCTTGACCGGCTCGGTGCTGCTCGATTTTATTCGACACTGGACTTAACTAAGGGCTATTGGCAGATCCCCTTATCTCCTTTGTCCAAAGAAAAGACCGCTTTCACCACGCCGTTCGGGTTACACCAATTTGTCACCCTTCCTTTCAGCTTGTTCGGGGCTCCAGCGACCTTTCAGGGTCTGATGGACAGAATTCTCCGGCCGCATGCTGCATATGCCGCTGCCTACCTGGATGATATTATCATCTACAGCGGCGATTGGCAGCGTCATATGCAGCGTCCTGAAGTCGCTGAGGAGGGCTGGGCTCACTGGGCCAACCCGAAGAAGTGTGCGATTGGGCGGGTGGAAGTAAGGTATCTGGGCTTCCACTTGGGTCATGGGCAGGTGCGTCCACAAATTGATAAGACAGCAGCAATTGCGACCTGTCCGAGGCCCAAGACCAAAAAGGAAGTTAGAAGGTTCCTGGGGCTGGCGGGATATTATAGGAGATTTGTGCCTAATTATTCGGACCTCGCCAGCCCGCTGACTGATCTGACGAAAAAGGAAGTGCCAGATACGGTTCAGTGGACGGAGCAGTGCCAGCGGGCTTTCACCAGAATAAAGGCTGCTTTGTGTGGCGGACTGCTCTTAACGGCTCCTGACTTTTCTCTCCCTTTTGTCCTGCAGACTGACGCATCGGACCGAGGGCTGGGCGCTGTCCTGTCTCAGGAGGTGGAGGGTGACATCAGTCGGAAGCTCTCTAAGAGGGAGACGGTGTACAGCACCATAGAGAAGGAGTGTCTGGCCATCAAGTGGGCCGTTCTCACCCTCCGCTACTACCTCCTGGGACGGGAGTTCACCCTCTGTTCGGACCACGCCCCCTTGCAGTGGCTCCACCGCATGAAAGATACCAACGTGCGGATCCCCCGGTGGTATCTGGCTCTGCAGCCCTTTAAGTTTCAGGTGGTCCACAGGCCGGGTGCTCAGAGGGTTGTGGCCGACTTCCTCTCCAGGAATGGGGGGGGGGGGGGGGGGGCTGCAGGCCGGATGGCTCCCCGGGCTGAGTCGTGCGGTGGGGGTATGTGGTGAGGGGGGCGTGGTTTCTCGAGGTCTGCGGGCGGAGAGAAGGAAAGGAACCGAGCGGGGAGTAAGTGGCTCGAACGCAGATTACAAACACCTGTCTCTGATTGCAGTAATTGGCGTGGAGAGAGTATATAAAGCCGGTGCGAGAGAGAGACGGGGAGAGAGAGCGACTGGGACACCACTGCTGCTGCTGCTGCAAGGAGCTGAGCCAAGTGTACAGATTGTGAAACGAGTTTTGAGTGACTGTTGTGGTCTTGAGACCGGTGCGCGCCCACGAGCGCTGTTTAATTGAACGTTCTGAGAATAAATAAAAACAAGTGTCCCAGTCACGCCGACCCCAGTCTTCTTCCTTCCCTGCCTACCTGAACCTTCATCACAAAGACTTTTTCAGGCAATAATGTAGTTGTTTAAAGCTCAAATCTGTGGTTTATTTATAAAGAGAGCGCCTATTTGAACATTTGATCTGGCGTTTTCGGAGTTGTGATCTCCAGTGGATCCGCGCTTGTTTACCCGGCGAGAGCAGCCTTTCCTCGGCCAGTCCTTCAGCCGTCTGCCGCTGGCTCTGATGTCTCTGTGGCGTCTCCAGCTATAATTCGTCTTGTGTAGATGTAGCGGCCGATCTTTGGCCTCATGGATCTATAATTTGTTCCCTGGCGAATCGTTTAGGCTGAGGGCAAAGTAAAGTTTCATTACTTTTTTATTTTTAGGCTATAACTTTATGTTACAGTGGTAGCCAACTATAGCACTGACTTTGAATGTGTGAATGAATTGTTTTCTTTATTTCATGTATAGCTTATTAAACCTTTTACTTATACTTTTGTGTTATTGATCATACATAAACTTGCATTTAACAAAAAGAGACTGGGTTGTGTTTCATGTCATTTAATGTTATCAGAGTGATAATCATAATGTCTGAAGCAGATATTAATATACAGATTTTATCCTCATTGTTGTCACTACTAGAGCAAGCTCCTGATTGGTTAACGCGGCGCGAATATCCGGCAAAGTTCTGATTTTTCAACTCCTTTCACGCGTCAAATGCTCAATTCACTCAATTCACTCAGTGTCATTCGCGCGAATCGCACCGCAGAATGTCTATTTGCGTCTTTGCATTGACTTAACATGTAAATCATTCACGTCCAGTGTGAACGCACCATTAGAGTCAGAAATTTAGAGTAAGAAAAATAATGATAATATTAAGTTTAATAGGATTTCAGTAAGTTGGCTCTTCCAGGCCAACTTAATAAACACTATTGTATCCTAATACATAAGCAGAGACCATGAGGAACAGACTTCTGTAGTCATTATGAGTTCACTGTATGATCTGATGATCTTCTGAAATACAGTTCAGATTCACTCAGAAATTCAAGAGATTATTAAATATATTTCTCTCAGATGTTAATGTTGTGTGTGTGTTTCTATCTGAAGGATCTTTTGCGCTGGTGTCAGATCTGCTGAGACTCACTGTGTTGGACAGTTTCCAGCATCTTCTTCCAGACTCTGAACGGCAGGTTACCCAGGTAACGGGACACATCAATCAAAGCTCCAGAACTCATCCGTGGATCCGGCTGTGAGATCTGGACTCTGGAGGAACATTCAGGAGTCAGAACTGCAGTGAATTTGAGTTCAGATCCACTGAGAGAAGAGATACGAGCAGCTCACTCACCTTTCCATTGAGACGCTAAAGTTCTGGAAAATATAGAGTTTGAAAACATGTTAATATCTTATCAAACACTCTCATTGTCAGTGAGTCTCAAGTTGTTTTCTGCTCAAAGAATGAAGCCAGATTGATTGGTCACCTTTAGAAACCAGACGTCATTGGCTTTCATCATCTCCTCCATGTCTCTGATTGTGTGTGAAAGAGCTGAGATGTGTGTGTTCATCTCCTCCAGCTTCTCCTTCATCATCTGCTTCTTCTGCTCCTCTTCCTCCCTCAGTGCAGTGATTGTAGCTTCTTCTTCGTCTCTGAGAAACTGATGAAGCTTCTCAAACTCTTCTTTAATCTGACGCTCTGTGTGCTCAGCTTGAGACTGAAATCACATCACATTCACTTCAGTCAGCTCTGTGTGAACACACACTCCACTAATGTCAATAATAAACTGTGTGTGTGAATGTTGAGTGTTTAACTCTTTACACATCCTCACCTCGATGTGTTGGATTGTTTTATCACACTTTCCTTTCATTTCTTCTCCATGTTTGAGCTTGTTTTGTAAGGACGTCAGTGCTGTATTAAATTCCTCCTACAGGTTAAGACGAAAATCTGTGAAATTTATGAAGCTATAAGGAGGTTTAAACATTGTGTGTCTGAATGTTTTTAGTGTTGTATTATATGTATATATGTATATATATGATATATTTATATGTTGAATGGGTCATTCTCAGGACAATTTTTTATATAATTTGGAAATGTTGAACATCAAGAAATTATGTTTTTCCAAACAAATGTGGATTTTGCAACGGCCGATTCTTAATTATTATATCCATGCAGTTGTAAAAGATACTACTATCACTTTTTGGTGTGTCTTGTAATAAATCACATATTATCAATGAAAAAATGTTAATAACTCATGACATTTCTATTGTTTTCAAAACATGTTTTGTGCCAATGCTGTTACATTCAAGAGGATCTGAACATCCGAGTGGTCGAAGCAGTGCAGAGTTTTATATCAGTAGTAAGTCATGGAGATTTAGTCTGAGCAAAAATAAATACTGATTTGTTACTGTTTCTATGTTTATCAATGCATTTAGCATGAAATGAGAGACATTTGTCTTACCTTGTGAGATGAAACCACTTCACTGAAGGGTCTGAATGTGTGTTTGGTGTGTTTCTCTGAGACTATGCACACTAAACACACAGGCTGTTTGTCCTCCAGACAGAAGAGTTTGAGTTTCTCACTGTGTAAACTGCACATCTCCTCAGACTCTGATGAACGCCTCTCATTTCCCTCCTTCAGGAACAACTCACACAAGTTTTTTAACGCAAGATTAACTGGAGGATCATGTCTTGACAATCTCCTGCAAAAGGGACACTCCTGAGTTTCCTTAGTTTTCCAGAACTGTTGTAGACACTCTTTACAAAAACTGTGACTACAGGACAGAATAACAGGAACCTTGAAGATTTCACAGCAAACAGGACAAGAAAGCTCTTCCGCAGATTTTGAATCCATTTCCTCGTCTTGTAAAAGATCCAACGATCTACAGTTTAGTTTCACTTTCTGGTCTTTGGTTTGAAAAGTAAATAACCATTACAATCAAAATCTAATCTGGGTTCATTCAGAAATACACAAATATCCTAAAGTGTCCTCTGTTCTTCACAACACTGACTCGATTTAGATTTCAGTAAAAATGAAAGTTAGAAATAATGACTAGTCACTTCCTGGTCCACCGGTAAAACCGGTCTTGATGCCTGGGAGACTGATCAATAGCAATGCATCGTCCTCATCGGAATCAACAGACTTTTGAGAGAGAGAGAGAGAGAGAGAGAGACCTGTAAGTAACAGTGGTCATGTCACAACAGTGTAGCACACATTTATTATTGCATAAGGCATATTGTTTCAAATATTATGTTTTTCTAAAGTAGGCTAAGCAATTGTGGCTACTTTTGTGGCTAAACCACAATGCAATGCATAATTCAAAATCCAGGGAATATTCCTGCATATAAAAGGGGTGGTAAAACACATTCTTTCGAAGGCTTAATTGTGTTTGTGGGGTGCACTGTAACGTGTGTTCATGCTTCGTTTAAAAAAAAATTCATTATTTTTCATATATTTTACCTTTATTCTACACTGCTCTGTCCCTCCTTGTAAAAACGGTCTGATGGTTTCCGGGTTCTATGAAGTCGGTCCCTCAAAAATACGCAATGGGCTCAGATTGGTCACGCCCCTTACCTTTACCGGTAGCCTGTGCTTTGGGTAGTATTAGAAACAATGGCGTCAATAAAACCATACCAATTTGAGCCCGAATCAGACCCAGACAATTTTAGTGAAGATGATCGAGCAGAACCTGTTCAGTCCTCAAGAGTAAAGACTGCGGATCTGTAGTGATCGCTACTGAATGGCACTGCTACTTTTGTATTTTTAGAACGATTATAGCCAAATATCTGTCGCAAGAACGAACACTAAACATTGGCTTTACTAGTAGCCAAATCAAACACAGAACCATATTTAGCATGCCTGTAGATAAACAATACATAAAAGCTCTAATCAAAGAATAATTTACACTAATGCCAAGTTCGGTGTTGAGATTTTAAAAAGTTTGTAACGTTAGGTGTTTGTCGGATAACGTTAAGTATGAATGAGCATTTAACAAACTGGTTTGCAGAGCCAAACAGCGTTGTCATGTTTACTTCCTTGCTACAACGTACAATTAACAATACGAACTATTACAGGAAAACACATCAACGAAAAACAAATCATACTTACAGGTTGTGGCCCGTAAACAGCTTCTGTTTTTAAATCCATCTTTCAGGACAAGCTGTTGTGCGAATCCTGCATTGAACTCGTGAAGATTGTGGAAGCTTTCCTCCGTGAAATGTGCAGCGGGAGCCGCGCGCGCCCGTCGTGCATTCACACACTGGCAGTGTTTGTCTCGCACAGCTGAACCACGGCTCGTGTATTGCAAATACAGACGAATATTGTCCATTATGTCACATTTTCCGGTCTTCTCCTCCGACCCCTGTCTGTCTCGTGCTTTGATTTATGATGGGCAGCATATATCTGCTGCAAATGCGACGTGTTCCCCTCTGTCTCATACACACATGCATATAACATGTTGTATGTTCCCATTCAGTCGGTCACGTTCGACGTACGTCGGACGTACCGACGAATTGGGATCACTTCTGGGAGCCCCTATCAGCTTCGAGCTATCTAGAACCGGCCAATGGACAATTGGCGTGCGAGATTTGCATCTCGCGCCCCGCCCCGCGCAGCGGGTATAAACAGGAAGCGAGAGCGAATGCACGCTGTCATTCACTTCGGAGCCACACAGGCATATGAAGGACTCACTCGTCTCATGAGTTTTTTGTCACTGCTATCAAGAGCAAGACTACGAGGACCGGAGAGAACCAGAGGAGGACGCGTGTTGGAGAAACGGCACCTTTCAGCGGGACCGCGCTGACTCATCAGCTGCCTCTGAGAGAACAGAGAAAACTGCTGTTATCACAGCAAACCTGTTGGTCTGGGTAGGACGTTTTCCTGTCTGAGTACAGGCACGGGCTGCACTGCAATCCCGTGCGCTGTCGCGGTTCCCCTGAGTGCTTCAGCACAGAGCGTTTTCCTCACAAAAAGAGTTTCACGGGTGACGTGCCGTCTTTTTCAAGATGTCTTTCCACCCGTGCGTTTCTGGATGCGGTCGTTCCCTGTCTTCTGCTGACGGTCACAATCGCTGTCTCACGTGTTTGGGCACTCAGCACGCTGAGGCGGCGTTTGTGGATAGTTCATGTTCCCACTGCGGGAACATGACTATCGCGGAGCTTAGATCGAGACTCTCCTACCTCCGGGCTGGGGGAGTCCCCTTACCCATCCCACGAACTAGGTCTTCCCCTAAAAGCAAAGCCCGGGCGGACCTGCTTCTTTGGATGGCCAGGGTGATCTGAGGATAACGTTTAGGGCAAACCTGCCGAGTGATCCTCCGCAGGCCCCTATTCCCTCAGCTCCGCAGCCGGTTGAGCTTCCGAGAGAAGCCGCTGGACCCTCCCACGGGAGACCAGTGGTGACTTTTGGGGCTCCAGCGGACGAACAGATGTCGATCGCTGCATCGGAGGGGGAGTTTCAGTCCTCGGGGGATGAAGGGTCAGCTGTACCGCCTTCCGCTGGGAGAGTGGCAACGGCTGCCCCGGACCCTGAGATGGCTGCTATGCTTGCCCGGGCCGCCGAAAGGGTTGGGCTCGCGTGGAACCCTCCACCGTGTCCCGAACCCTCTAGGTTGGACGATTGGTTCCTCGGGGTGGGTCGCGCTGGTTCTCAGCGTCCCGCCCCGACACCTTTCTTCCCGGAGGTGCATGAGGAGCTCACGAGGTCGTGGACGGCACCTTTTTCTGCCAGAAACCGACCGAGTGACTCCTCCCCCCTCACTACCCTCGACGGTGGGCCAGCCAAGGGTTACGTGGGGATCCCGCCAGTGGAGCGCGCCGTCGCGATGCAACTGTGTCCGGCGACCGCCTCTAACTGGCGCGGTGACCCGCGTCTCCCGTCCCGGGCCTGTAAGTTCTCTTCCGGTCTGACCGGGAAGGCTTACAAGGCTTGCGGACAGGCTGCGTCCGCCTTGCATGGCATGGCGTTGCTGCAGGTCCACCAGGCCCAGGCACTCCTTGACATGCACGAGGGTAGGCCTGACCCAGAGCTCCTCCGGGAGCTCCGGACGGCGACGGACCTCGCCCTCCGGGCGACGAAAGTCACCGCCCGTGCCATCGGTCAGGCGATGTCCACGCTTGTGGTCCAGGAGCGTCATCTCTGGTTGAACCTGGCTGACATGAGGGAGACCGATAAATATCGGTTCCTGGACTCCCCCATCTCGTCAGCTGGGTTATTCGGCGACGCGGTCGAGAGCTTTGCCCAGCAGTTCTCGGCCGCCCAGAAGCAGCAGGTTATTTTTAGATTTATTTTTTTAATAAGGTTTATTTGTATATTTCGTTACTGCGCGCCTTTGATCTGCGCGCGCTTCTCCAGCACGCGCTTTCTTCCGTCTTCCACAGAAAGACGCGCACTCGCGTAATTTAAAAATTAGCGGTCATTTAGTTTTTACTGACTAACTAACATTAGTTTATCAATCTTTATTGAATAATATGTTATAATTAATAAATATACCAGTGTAAATAGTGTGGTTTCAAAGAGATTTGACACGTAATTGAAGACAACATGTTGTTAACCGAGGAGTTTTGGTTTACTGACCAAAAGAGAGAAGCGTTCCGTTAATTCAGTGGAAAGAAAATAATGCAATGTCATCCCAGTTAAAGTCATCTTTATTCATTATTAATGTCTGTGAATAAAATTCATATTTTAAAACCACATATTGTGTTGAAGTCATTGTTATTTGGCACTTAAACGTAAAACCTGGTTGTGGTAGTAGGTGTCAGTGATACAATTTACGAAATTTACATATTAATGCATAATTCAATCTTATTTAATCCTCCATATGAAGGTTTATGTTCTTGAATTATTTCTATTGATTAAATAAGTTCAAAACAAGACATGGATTGTAGTAGCTACTGATTATTGACGTCCATTCATCCTTTTTCCTGCCGCTTATACCGTATGGGACGCGGGCACTGCTGGACGATTACTGACGTACCGCAGGGTAAATGATATCGGAGTAAAGAGGTCAGGGGAACGTTCTCCAAAACAACAGGGAACGTTCTATTTACGTAAAGAAAACTTTCCTGGCTAACCAATAGAGAACGTTAGGATGCCTGTTCTGGGAACGTTCTGGGAACCAAAAATTGTTATCTGGGATGTATCACTGTTTGTCGTTTCTATGGTTCCACGAAGCCCTTGCTCGTTTACACAGAGAAATTTAAAGGTCCCGTTCTTCGTGTTTTTTTGAAGCTTTGATTGTGTTAACAGTGTGCAATATAACATGTGTTCATGTTTCACGTGTAAAAAAACACAGTATTTTTCACACAATTTGCTCATCTGTATACCGCTGTTTTCCCTCTCCTAAAAACGGGTTGAGTTCCTTGTTCTATGAAGTCCCTCCTTCAGAAATACGTAACGAGTTCTGATTGTGCCAGCGGTTCCCATGTTGTGATTCGACAGCAACTTAGCACACGTTGCACGGAAAGGTCACGCCTCTTAACGGGAGATATATGCGCTTAATGATCTCTACAGCGTCCCTGTGAAAGCCAAACAAAGGTGATTTGACTCCGGGATGAAAATAACAGCGTCTCGACGACATGGCGACAAACACACTCAAACGCAACACTTCCTCTTCTCCACGTGGGACAGCAACAAGACCACGCCCCTTTTTCCCGTATTCTTGTGGGCCGAGGTTAGTCTGTTCTACTGTTCTACTGACGTCATTTATGAAGGAAGTACCAGGATGTAGTCTAAGCCAGCCGTTCGCTGTAGGCTTTGAAAGGGAACTTCTGTTAAATAAAATATCTCGCTTGGCATTGAACTTTGAGCTTTATAATTTTACAGGTATTATTTATGCTCTAACAGCAACATTACACACTAACTAAAGTTTGAACAATGGGATCACGAAGAACAGGACCTTTAACCACACCTCCGATGCTTTTCACGTAATACCTGTTTTTTTCCAACTGCGCTTTGCCCACTAGCATGCAGTCTATAGTTTCGCCAGACGCCTCCCGAGATTTTAATTCAGACCAGGCTGCCATAGACTGCACATGACAGTGGCTGGTTGCATGTTTCTGCATACCCCTGTTGCGTTCCACTGCTGCTTTCCAATTGGTATAACCACGCGAGGTAAAAACTACATCTCTCTCGTTAGCGACACCGAACTTACGACAGGGGAAACAGAAGCATGTGTAGCAGTATGCAAGTTATTAGTAAGAGGAGTGGTTCAATTATTCTCCTTATTTGGTAGCGTATAAAGGTGGCCACAATGACGCTATGTTCCCCCACGTTTGTGAGCGAGCCACCGTACTTCCGGCGGGGTGTGTGTGAATGTCCGCGAGGGTGGCCTGAGGTGCTTTGCGGGATGCCTTCGGCGACAGCCGTTTCTATGGAAATCTGTGTAACACGCATTTTCTGCGCTATATGAGTCGCCAAACAACAGGTTTGGGTCAACGTGCAATGGACGTTGCAGTGGGCTTTGGGTCTTATCCATACGGTCGTTTGAACTTTGTGTGTCTGCTCTGTTTTACATCCTCGGGATGTTCTACTGACTTCAGTCGCTCTTGGGAGATGAGGAGTGCGAGAGTGCACGATCCTCTGCTGGATTAAATCGGCGTATCCGCTCGTCTGCTGCTGCACCATAGTGGTTCATTCTTCTTAACCGTGTATATCTGCAGCATTTTTGGTGGTACAGGATCAGCTGGACCGCTGGTTTGGGCCTGTGACGTGGTGCTTCGACTTTTAATGAAACGCAACACCTGTGAGTAACAAAAGTGACTGAAACACGCGTGAGTATCAAGTGACTCAAAGCCATGTATGGCTCACAATAAACAGTCAGCCACTTAGCTGTCACCAGTCATTTCTGTAAGGTTGTGTTTTTGCTTTTTTTCGTTTATTTTGGTTGCAATTAAATGATATTGTTTCATATATATATATATATTTTGATGTAAGTTCATATACGTATCTGCTTATTCTGATCTTTAAGTGGTTGTTTGTCTTTGTTGGTGTTTTTTTTTTTTATTTGTGTTTTGATTCCAGTCCACCGTATAAGAAGTGTGGTTGTCGGATGTGGCACCTCTGACGGGCTGGACTGGTTTTGTGAATTTAGTAAATTTTTTGTGAATTTCAGTGTCTCATTTAATTGTATGATCTATGACTGTTCTTTCTTTTTTTTTTTTTTTGTTGTCTAGTGTTTGTTTCATTTCTATTTCTTTCCTTCAGAATTGGGGCAGCTAGCTGTAGAGGATCAGCATCTCCCTGTGTTGTGGTGGTGGGTTTCCTTCCTGAGTGCCGTGTTCACAGTGAGGTGTGAGTGTGCACGTTTGATCGCTGTGTCCATCCTGCTTGGGAGTGTCTGCCCCCAATTCTGAAGTGGTATCATTTGTTCCTTTTGATTAGTGTTTGTGTGTTTCTAAAGCTTAATAGATTTTAAATAAAGTCTTTTTTTTCTTTTGTACTCAACCCATGTCTGATACCTGACTCAGCTGTAACGAACCTGTGAGCTTTGCTCAATTATTAAAGGATTAGTTCACTTTTAAATAAACTTTTGCTGATAATTTACTCACCCACATGCCATCCAAGATGTCCATGTCTTTCTTTCTGCAGTCGAAAAGAAATTAAGGTTTTGGATGAAAGCAGTTCAGGATATTTCTCCATATAATGGACTTCAATGGGCTCCAAACAGTTCAAGGTCCAAATGACAGTTTCAGTGCAGCTTCAAAGGGCTTTAAATGACACCAGACGATACCAGACGATGAATAAGGGTCTTATCTAGCGAAACGATCAGTTTCTGTGAGAAACCGAGCAGTATTTATGCTATTATTTTACCTCTTTTCGGACGAACGTGATCATCTCTGAGCTCCGCCATAACTTCCGCTAAGTGAGGTCAAATATGAGCGTGGTCATAGATATATCGATCGTAGATGCCTCATTCTAATGATCCGTGCAAGTGCTAATGAGGTATCTACGTATACATCTATGACCACGATCAGAATTTGACCTCACTTACCGGAAGTAATGAAACTGTCATTTGGACCTTGAACTGTTTGGAGCCCATTGAAGTGCATTATATGGAGAAATATCCTGAAATGTTTTCATCCAAAACCTTAATTTCTTTTCGACCGCAGAAAGAAAGACATGGACATCTTGGATGGCATGGGGGTGAGCAAATTATCAGCAAAAGTTTATTTAAAAGTGAACTAATCCTTTAAGGGCTTTTCCCCGCAATGAGGCCCCACGGGGTGGTGTAGTCGATACTGATGTCAATCTTTATTTTGGGGTCTTATTTATATCAGGGTCTGACGCCCGGTAGAAAGTTATTAAACCCCTCAGCGCCCATTCCTTTATAATTGCCACACATGCGTCCCGCAAAACGCTGTGTTCAAGCCATGGGCGCGAACGGTACCATCCAGCATTAAATGACCGTGATATAGACCCAAATGCACGTTTGGGGTATCTATTTAATATTGGCTGGGAAGGTGTATTTACATTTAGGTCAAGTATTTCGCTGCCACCGGCAATGTGATTTTGGCAGGCTGAGGTGGAGGGAGATTGGTTGGGGCAGTCTACAGCCCTCCTTCAAACTTCTCAGCACAGCGCCTACCAGATTGCTTTTAAACAATGCACAAATCGTAAAAATAAAAGATTAAGGCTGTCGTAGCCTAAATTCTGATTGGGTGGGCAAGACAGACGTTTGGGTGGGCTCAGCCCATGCCTAGAGCCGGCCGCGCCCTGCATAAAAACATCAAAAGGGTGCACTTTCTTTTTCACATGACTGTATATCTTTTTACTATTTTATTTATTTAATTTTTTTTGTCAGCATAACATAATCAAAGCAGTATTGAGTATTTAACGAGGCAAGTTTTATATATCCATTTAAATAACAGCCTTTTGTGATAATGACTAAGTGAGCTAAAGAATCGGTCACAGATGCGACACATTTCTCTAAAGGACTCCAGAGAACAGCCTCTGATTCACAAAACACACTTCAAAATGCAGAGATGAGGGGCTTCGGTTCATAATTCAAAAGTTTATGAATGGACATTGCAGTAATTGTTCAAATGTTATTTTAAAAAAATAAACTCTGCTGTTTTCCACATGAAAATACAGGGCGATCACCAGCAGTCGAGTTCACTTGCACTTTTGCTTAGTTCATTACACAAATGTATATCATATCAGGATTTAACCCGGAGCCCATGCATGCTTTATAATAACACACTAGACTGTGATGGTGATGTGAGAATCTGCTTATGTTCTGTTAGTAATAGAGAGTGACGTGTGTCTGTACGTGACATGTAAATACAGGAAATACTGCAGATAGAGCTCCGTCACAGATCACACAGAGGCCATGTTGTTTTGCTGATCAAGAGTTGAAAGGGCAGAAATGAATCAGTTCACGGCCACTTCATCTTTATGAGCCATTCTAACATCACATTGAGTATCATGATTCACAGCACAGGAAGAAGAGCCAGAACTGTTACTGGTGCTCCTAAAACACTAGTGATGCTCCTATATCTACTCTGGCTGTTCCTGACACTGAACACAGCTCTGAAGCGTTTACTAAAGAGCTGATGAGTTGCATCAGTGAGTTTGATTAGGAAGAGTTCACAAATGTTTGAACAGGGTTGGGAAATACTGAGTTACAGCATCATCTCCTGCAGTACATGAGCCTGTCCAGCAGAGGGACACACACACACACACACACACACACACACACACACACACACAGTGTCTGAGGCGTCTGACTCTACTTTCTAGTGGAGAGTTTATCTCCCCATGCTACTCAAACACACACACCTGCAGATGTTCAGGGTCAGTTGTGAACTACAGGTGTGTTGATCTGAGCTCTGAGAAAGTTCTTCAGGAGCAGCGCTGGACAAACTTGGATGAGCATCACAACACGTAAGAAAAGATCTGTCACCATTTCCTTTTCATTGAGACTTTAAGTCAAGTCCCCTTTATTTATACAGCGCTTTATATAATACAGATTGTTTCAGAGCAGCTTTACAGTGATAAACAGGAAAATAATGATCAATGATCAAACAGAAATCAATTCTGCTGTAAAGAGACAACAGTGCCATTGTTCAGCTGAAGTCAGTTCAGTGTTGATTCAGTTCAGTTCAATAACTGTGAAGATCATCAACTATTAAATTAGTAGAAAAAAAGAGAAAATTATTATAATTTCCAAACAGTTTAAAATGTTCTAAATAACGGGTTGAAAGTATCTAGTTTGACTTTATTCTGTCAATCATGAAAAAAATAATTTAAAAAAAACTGAAAAAGACAAATAAAGTTGTTAAGTTGCCTCATTGATGAATGAGACGCTTTGATCACAGTGCTGTTATTGAAGCATAATCTGTAAAACTGAACTGATCTGGAAGCAGAATCAGATTGAACTGTGATTTTCTGCTGTAATGATCAGTTTAACTGGTAAGATCCTCAGAGGGGAAGTTGTGCAGCGATTATATAAGAATGGAAACACAGTCTCTGTGAAGGACGTCCTGAATGTGAGTAAATGTGTGTTAGTTACAGGATCAGAGAATGACACTGTTCCTCTGCCATAGTCCAGCTGAACTCTCACACGCTGAAGCTTCACTTTAACAGGAAAGACAGTGAGGGGTTGAGCTGGAGATTGAGAGCCGTATTCACTGTCCATGTAATCCACATACCAGACATTAGAGTCAAAGAAAACCCGTCCCTTCCTTTGGTTTGATGCTGTGGTTATTCCAAGAGTCCAGTATGTACTGTCACCAACCTCCACATCCCAGCAGTGTGTTCCTGAGTTAAAGCCCTCAGATCCCAGGACACATGGATACCAGTCAAATCTCTCTGGATTATCAGGAAGTGTTTTATCTTCATCACTGACCGACACACTGGTCAGATCAGACGAGAGTGTGAGCCGAGGATGTGCTGTGTTTGGATCTAGAGTCAACGGAGCTGCAAAGAGAAGAACATCAGATTACAGGAGGAAATATGATCAGAAATGTAAATATAAAACACAAATAAAGACTTTGTTGAAAGAGATCATAAATCATAACAATGGTCTCTCAGTTTCTGTCAGAATGGATTGAGGCTTCAGGTTTAATATCAGTATTCAACTAGATTAAAAAGTTGTCGAGACACACTTTAAGTTGGCTTGAAAAAGCCGGACTAGAAAGTTTGAAATAGTTTAAAGTTTGAAATAGTTAAAAAAGTTTAAAGTTTGAAATCGTTTGAGTTTTAGTTAGTAGTTTAGACCTGCTATGCGGTTGCTAGGGTACTCAGGTGATTGCTGTGCGTTTGCTAGGGTACCCGGGGTGGTTGGTAAGGTCTTGCTATGTGGTTGCTAGGGTACTCAGGTGATTGCTGTGCATTTGCTAGGGTACCCGGGGTGGTTGGTAAGGTCTTGCTATGTGGTTGCTAGGGTACTCAGGTGGTTGCTAGGGTGGTTGCTATGCGGTTGCTAAGGTACTTGGGGTGTATGTGGTTGCTAGGGTGGTTGCTAGGCGGTTGCTAAGGTACTTGGGGTGTATGTGGTTGCTAGGGTGGTTGCTATGCGGTTGCTAAGGTATTTGGGGTGTATGTGGTTGCTAGGGTGGTTGCTATGTGGTTGCTAGGGTGGTTACTATGTGGTTGCTAGGGTACTTGGGTGGTTGCTAAAGTGTTCTGGGTGGTTGCTTGGATGGATGGATAGATGGATGGATGGATAGATAGCGAGAGAGTTTAATGAGTCTCTATGGTTTAGTTCACTGAATCTCAGTTTGAGTGAGTCTGGGCTTCAGTGTTTAGATTTGAATTTTTGACCGTTGGACAGTTTGAAAATCTGAACATCCTTTCAATGAAAGTCTATGGGAGTTTTTCCAAGTTTTAATCAGCATTTTTAGGAAAAGCGTAAGTCGGATCAGTTAGAAAAGATACAGCAACTCGAGCCAGAACTGTCTGAAGGTCTGAGCCGAGTTTGGAGTATGTGGAGTTAAAGCTCTAGGAGGAGTTGAGTAGCGTTCACACCGGACGCGAATGGCACGAAGTTGGACGCTTGAACATTTTGAGTTTACGCTTCATTCGCGTGACATCACTTCACAACAGACGGGAATTCGCTTCATGGGCGGGGCTTCTGCCAGCGGCTCGTCTCGTTGAGAAGTGGCTGACATGGGCTGTGTTTACACGCCTTTTGTGTTCAAATCTACTGTTAATGTGTGACAAAACGTAGTTTTAAGACTTTTTCAGGCAATAATGTAGTTGTTTAAAGCTCAAATCTGTGGTTTATTTATAAAGAGAGCGCCTATTTGAACATTTGATCTGGTGTTTTCGGAGTTGTGAGCTCCAGTGGATCCGCGCTTGTTTACCCCGGCGAGAGCAGCCTTTCCTCGGCCAGTCCTTCAGCCGTCTGCCGCTGGCTCTGATGTCTCTGTGGCGTCTCCAGCTATAATTCGTCTTGTGTAGATGTAACGGCCGATCTTTGGCCTCATGGATCTATAATTTGTTCCCTGGCGAATCGTTTAGGCTGAGGGCAAAGTGAAGTTTCATTACTTTTTTATTTTAGGCTATAACTTTACATTACAGTTGTAGCCGACTATAGCACTGACTTTGAATGTGTGACTGAATTGTTTTCTTTATTTCATGTAAAGCTTATTATACCTTTTACTTATACTTTTGTATTATTGATCAAACATAAACTTGCATTTAACAAAAAGAGACTGGGTTGTGTTTCATGTCATTTAATGTTATCAGAGTGATAATCATGATGTCTGAAGCAGATATTAATATACAGATTTTCTCCTCATTGTTGTCACTACTAGAGCAGCTCCTGATTGGTTAACGCGGCGCGAATATCCGCCAAAGTTCAGATTTTTCAACTCCATTCACGCGTCAAACACTCAATTCACTCAATTCACGCCATGTCATTCGCTGGAATCGCACCGCAGAATGTCTATTTGCGTCTTTGCATTGACTTCACATGTAAATCATTCCAGTGTGAACGCACCATTAGAGTCAGAAATTTAGAGTAAGAAAAATAATAATAATATTAAGTTTAATAGGATTTCAGTAAGTTTGCTCTTCCAGGCCAACTTAATAAACACTATTGTATCCTAATACATAAGCAGAGACCATGAGGAACTTCTGTAGTCATTATGAGTTCTCTGTATGATCTGATGCGGTTGATACACCCCACAAGGACAATGATAACACCACGCAGCCACAACAACCACTTCTCATGGACACACTCCCATCTGAGCCCCACCCTCAGGGCTCACCACAGACACACTGTGACGGATTTGAACTGCTCCAAGTGACACAGATCGAGGCACTAAACAGTAACATCTCAGCCCAGACTGTGGAGTCTGTGGAGGCACTGGTAAAAATGGGAACCATCGGGGGTGAGACTGGTGAACTCTTACACCTTATGTGTGATCTGAGAAACAAGCTGTCTAAGTCACTCCATGAACTGGACGATAACATATTGCAGCCTCCGGTAACACCAGAGAAACAGCCCCCCTCACCAGACATGTTATTCCTCTCTACAGCATCCCCGTTTCTGCGTCGACCCCCAAAACCACTAAAGACTGTGGGCCCAGCTCGCTCTGCCCCTCCTCCTGTGAGATTTCTCCGATCACAACGCCAGGGCACACACCCTCCTCCATCTGCACCAAAAACAACTGATACCAGCTCTCAGTGACGTGTTCTGGGTCCTCGCAACTTCAACAGCAACCTTATCAAACGTTTACAAAACAAGCGGGAACCCATTGTGCCTGTCTCTGTCCCTATTTCTGTTCTGTTACGTGATAGAAAGACTAAGACCTTCTCAGGCCGTATGGCTAACCCATCTAATCTGCGGCCTGTTACTTGTCAAAATAAGATTACTGTGGGGGAAAAAATTAAAATTAATACTATTAAGTTAGCACTTTTAAACATCCGTTCCATTAAAAACAAATCATTTCTAGTCAACGACTTAATAACCACAAACAACCTAGATTTTTTGCTTCTAAATGAAACGTGGCTAGAAGACAGCTGCAGTGCAACAGTCCTCAATGAAACAGCCCCTCCTAACTTTACTTTTATGAGTGTCTGCAGGGCAGTCAGAAGGGGAGGAGGTTTAGCCGCTCTTTTTAAAGATGACTATCAATGTAAGCAAGTATCATTTGGTGATTATTTGTCTCTAGAATATCTGGGCATTGTGCTAAAAGGTGCTCCACGCATCCTGCTTATCATTATTTACAGGCCTCCAAAATATTGCCCAGCTTTTATTGATGACTTTACAGAGCTGTTATCAGCAATCTCATCTGAGTATGACTGTTTTGCTATTGCTGGGGATTTTAACATTCACATTGACAATCCCGAATCCAGTACAACAAAAGATCTCATGACTGTTCTTAACACTTTTGATTTGACACAACATGTACACGGACCCACACATGATCGTGGACACACTCTAGATTTACTCATCAGTAAGGGTCTAAACATTTCATCGATAATTATCAAGGATGTGGCACTGTCTGATCATTTCTGTATTTTCTTTGATATATCAATCTCTCCTGCCATTGAAACTAGCACTGTCTCTGTCAAAAAGAGATGCTTAAATGAGAACACTAGTGTGCTGTTTATGAAGGCTATATCTCTAACACCAAGCATATCTGCAGACTCTGTTGATTTTCTCCTTGACTCTTTTAACTCAAAAGTTAAGAGTGTAATTGATGATATTGCTCCTGTGAAAGTCAGAAAAAAGAGTGGCAAACAAAAAGCACCATGGAGAAACTCAACAGCAGTGCAATTAATGAAAAGACAATGCAGGAAAGATGAGCGCATGTGGCGAAAGACAAAACTTGTAGTCCATTACAACATCTATAAAGACAGTCTTCGTGCTTTCAATATGGAACTAGGCAAAGCTAGACAGACCTTCTTTTCAAATATTATAAACAGAAACATAAACAACACGTGCACTCTTTTTGCTACTGTAGAGAGACTAACAAACCCCCCGAGTCACATTCCCAGTGAAATGCTCTCAGACAGCAAATGTAGTGAGTTTGCTTTCTTCTTCTCTGAGAAAATCAATAATATCAGAAATGCGATCAGCACATCCTTGAGTTGCTCTGGGGTGAGTCAGATCAGACCACAAACTATGACTGATTTCGAAGCAATTGATGGTAAAACTTTAGAAGAAACGGTACAGCACCTAAAAACATCAGCCTGCGCCCTTGATACACTCCCCACTCCTTTTTTCAAAAGTGTGTTTAACTGTCTAGAAGCAGATCTCCTAGAAGTGGTAAATGCCTCACTTCTTTCTGGGACTTTTCCAAACTCCCTTAAAACCGCAGTAGTTAAGCCCCTCCTGAAAAAAAGAAATCTGGATAACTCCATACTGAGCAACTACAGACCAATCTCGAATCTCCCCTTCATAGGCAAGATCATTGAAAGAGTTGTTTTCAGTCAGCTGAACAAATTCTTGAACTCAAACGGATCCTTTGACAATTTTCAATCTGGTTTCCGACCGCATCACAGCACAGAGACAGCGCTCATAAAGATAATAAATGATATTCGCCTCAATACAGATACAGGCAAAACATCAATTCTGGTACTACTCGACCTCAGTGCTGCATTCGACACTGTTGACCACAACATACTTCTTGACAGGCTAGAAAATTGGGTTGGGCTTTCCGGAATGGTCCTCAAATGGTTCAGGTCATACTTAGAAGGGAGAGGTTACTATGTGAGTATAGGTGACCATAAGTCTGAGTGGACATCCATGACATGCGGAGTTCCACAAGGGTCAATTCTTGCACCACTACTATTCAACCTGTACATGCTCCCTCTGAGCCAAATAATGAAAAATAACAAAATGGCTTACCACAGCTACGCTGACGACACCCAGATCTACTTAGCCCTATCGCCTAATGACTACAGCCCCATTGACTCTCTGTGTAAATGCATTGAAGAAGTTAACAGTTGGATGTGCCAAAACTTTCTTCAGTTAAACAAAGACAAAACTGAAATCACTACATTTGGAAACAAAGATGAAATTCTCAAGGTGAACGCATATCTTGAGGCTAAAGGTCTAAAACCAAAAAATCAAGTCAGGAATCTGGGTGTGATTTTGGAGTCAGACCTGAGTTTCAGTCGTCATGTCAAAGCAATAACTAAATCAGCCTACTATCATCTCAAAAATATTGCAAGAATTAGATGCTTTGTTTCCAGGCAAGACTTAGAGAAACTCCTTCATGCTTTTATCACCAGCAGGGTGGACTATTGTAATGGTCTTCTCACCGGCCTTCCCAAAAAGACCATTAGACAGCTGCAGCTCATACAGAACGCTGCTGCCAGGATCCTGAGCAGAACCAGAAAATATGACCATATCACACCAGTCCTCAGGTCTTTACACTGGCTTCCAGTTACATTTAGGATCGATTTTAAAGTACTATTACTTGTATATAAGTCACTCAATGACCTAGGGCCTCAATACATTGCAGATATGCTGATTAAATACAAACCCAACAGATCACTCAGATCATCAGGATCAAGTCAATTAGAAATACCAAGGGTTCACTCAAAGCAAGGAGAGTCTGCTTTTAGCTGTTATGCCAGCCGCAGCTGGAACCAGCTTCCTGAACAGATCAGATGTGCTCCAACAGTAGCCACTTTCAAATCCAGACTCAAAACACATCTGTTCAGCTGTGCATTTAATGAATGAGCTTTGCTACTGTATGTCCGACTGATTGCACCTTATCCTATGCTTTTACTGTGTTAATTTTACTTTTTATTCTATGAATATTTTAACTTTATTTCTGTTTTAATTATACTTTTTATTCACTTATTTTTTATTTTGTTTAAGGCTGACTGGGTGGAAGAGGTTGAGAGACGGGGGAGCGCTAAATAGAAATCCCTCCGGTGTGAGGATGATCCGTTTAAATCCGCTCTGACGGATATAGATCTGTATAGCCTTGGTAGTACGAGGAAGGACCGTGTAGATCCGCTCTGACGGTCGAACAAAGTAGAGATAGCCCCGGTGTTCCTGTCCGGGAAGATTTGTCTGTAAGGGTAATGTTTAAATGCACAGTTACCTGACAAATATTTTTTGAGTACTCGCTCCGGTGCGAGGAAGACCCGTTTAGATCTGCTCTGACGGGTAAAACATCTAGAGAACGCCCTCAAGTTAGGCCAAGAAGATTTGTCTGTAAGGGTACTGTCTAAACGCACAGTTACCTGACAAATATTTTTAAAGTAAACCTGACTCTCCATTTTCTTCCACCCCAGATAGGGGATTTCATCTTTATTTTATATTTTCTTTTAATTCCCACTATAACTATTATACTATGTATATTTTTATTGTATTCACTTATGAATATTTTAACTTCATTTCTGTGTAAAGCACTTTGAATTGCCCCTGTGTATGAAATGTGCTATACAAATAAACTTGCCTTGCCTTGCCTTGATGATCTTCTGAAATACAGTTCAGATTCACTCAGAAATTCAAGAGATTATTAAATATATTTCTCTCAGATGTTAATGTTGTGTGTGTTTCTATCTGAAGGATCTTTTGCGCTGGTGTCAGATCTGCTGAGACTCACTGTGTTGGACAGTTTCCAGCATCTTCTTCCAGACTCTGAACGGCAGGTTACCCAGGTAACGGGACACATCAATCAAAGCTCCAGAACTCATCCGTGGATCCGGCTGTGAGATCTGGACTCTGGAGGAACATTCAGGAGTCAGAACTGCAGTGAATTTGAGTTCAGATCCACTGAGAGAAGAGATACGAGCAGCTCACTCACCTTTCCATTGAGACGCTAAAGTTCTGGAAAATATAGAGTTTGAAAACATGTTAATATCTTATCAAACACTCTCATTGTCAGTGAGTCTCAAGTTGTTTTCTGCTCAAAGAATGAAGCCAGATTGATTGGTCACCTTTAGAAACGAGACGTCATTGGCTTTCATCCTCTCCTCCATGTCTCTGATTGTGTGTGAAAGAGCTGAGATGTGTGTGTTCATCTCCTCCAGCTTCTCCTTCATCATCTGCTTCTTCTGCTCCTCTTCCTCCCTCAGTGCAGTGATTGTAGCTTCTTCTTCGTCTCTGAGAAACTGATGAAGCTTCTCAAACTCTTCTTTAATCTGACGCTCTGTGTGCTCAGCTTGAGACTGAAATCACATCACATTCACTTCAGTCAGCTCTGTGTGAACACACACTCCACTAATGTCAATAATAAACTGTGTGTGTGAATGTTGAGTGTTTAACTCTTTACACATCCTCACCTCGATGTGTTGGATTGTTTTATCACACTCTCCTTTCATTTCTTCTCCATGTTTGAGCTTGTTTTGTAAGGACGTCAGCGCTGTATTAAATTCCTCCTACAGGTTAAGATGAAAATCTGTGAAACTTATGAAGCTATAAGTTTAAACATTGAGTGTGTCTGGATGTGTTTATTGTTATATTAATATTTTTATGATGAATGTGTCATTCTCAGAAGCATTTGTGCCTGAAAATGACAGGACAGATATTGAACAAATGATGAACATCAAGAAATCATGTTTTCACAAACAAATGTGTTTTTTGCAATGGCCGATTCTAAATTATTATATCCATGCAGTTGTAAATTTGTGGTTGTGCAAATACAAATACAGAAAGCTATAGAATGATATTATAAATCACTTTTGTGTCAATGCTGTTACATTCAAGAAGATTGAACATCAGAAAGGTTTAGAAGTTTAGTACAAGATTGTATATCAGTAGTAAGTCGTGGAGATTTAGTCTGAGAAAAAAATAAATACTGATTTATTATTGTTTCTATAGGCTAATTATAGGTTTTGAGAATGAGGAGATACGTCATGGTCGTGGGCGGAGTCTGAGCCCTACACCATTCTGGGATCCCACGCTATCGGTTACCAGGGGTAACATTGTAAGAGCGATACAGAGATCAGAGCAGGAAAGACGGCTCGAGGAATTATCATCGCGGCGTTTAAGCGGAGAAATTACGAGAAAACTTAGAAGAAATGGAGAAGAAGAGGTCTCTTACAGGGAGAAACTTACTACCAGCGCCAAGCTGAGGTATTTAGAGAAGCTGATATCAAAAACGGTGACCCATTCGAGCTGCCACGGCAGAACTCCGAACTCTTTACCACCTTGCACTGAACTATAAATATATTTCCTGTGCATTCTGAATAATAATCTCCCCACTATCCTGCAGCAGTCCAGTGCTCGTCATCATTAGCAAAAATATGATCAGTAAGAGAAAAACACTGCTAATGATGACGAGCACTGGACTGCTGCAGGATAGTGGGGAGATTATTATTCAGAATGCACAGGAAATATATTTATAGTTCAGTGCAAGGTGGTAAAGAGTTCGGAGTTCTGCCGTGGCAGCTCGAATGGGTCACCGTTTTTGATATCAGCTTCTCTAAATACCTCAGCTTGGCGCTGGTAGTAAGTTTCTCCCTGTAAGAGACCTCTTCTTCTCCATTTGTTCTAAGTTTTTTCGTAATTTCTCCGCTTAAACGCCGCGATGATAATTCCTCGAGCCGTCTTTCCTGCTCTGATCTCTGTATCGCTCTTACAATGTTACCCCTGGCAACCGATAGCGTGGGATCCCAGAATGGTGTAGGGCTCAGACTCCGCCCACGACCATGACGTATCTCCTCATTCTCAATTCTAAGCGATATTCATTTTTTAGAATTAATTTGAATGGCCCAGATAATTTAGATTTAAGTTATTGACAATATTTTATACTCAATTTTGAACGTTGTAAACTAAAACAGGCGGCAAACTTGAATACTAGCACACTTTGTGTCAAAGCAGCCACAGCAGCAAACAACACTGAACTAATGCATAAAAACGGCAAATGCATGGATGCGGGTGAGAGATGTGACTCACGTCCAGGTTATCGCCAGTCGCCAGCGGTTGAGTTGGACACGGAGTTGGTGGCAGTTGAATCATCCACGCTCGTCCTTGAAACTTTTATTTTTTTAGGGTTTTTATGCGACATGCTTAAATTCACACAGCGCTCCGTGTGTCTAACTGAAATTACGTCCCTCATTCACGTTGCACGGCAACGATAGTCTACATTTGATTGGTTAATACACATCTTGATTTTATTTGAATAAATTCAACTCAACTCAACTCAAACATATATCTGCACAGTCTCTTTTCATAGAAAAATCTCATATATTCCAGTATAAATATACAGTATATAATAATAATATATATATATTTTTTTCCAGCAGTTAAACAGTAGCCCACAGACAGGGGGTGCTGCAGCACCCTCAGCACCCCCACTTCCCGCGCCACTGCCTGTTGAGTTTATATTTTTAAATTAATTTGACTAAAATTTTAAATGATCGTTTGTGTGCGCTGGTGCTTTTATTCCAGCCTTCTTAAGTAGAATGAATGCTCGGTACGTGCCTTAAATGGATGTAACGTTAACAATGTTAAAGATTGAATTAATCTTAAACAATGCACACAGAGGAAAATGACAGTCAACTAGGCCTACCTTGAATATTAATTAAGCGTTTTGGGCATAAACATGTTTATAACATACAGTAAAATGACTGACAATGAAAAATGACAGAATAGTGATCAACATGTTTAATACAAATAAATAAAGGTTCGTATTGATCAAGTGTCTCACACTTCAGCATCGCGATCATTAGTTAAGACCATGACTGACACCCTGTGGTGAAATAATGGCGTACGTTTACCAGCCGCTGCTTTCTCAGATCGGCTTGGGTGGATTAAAACTTCATGTTCAGTTGAGTTCGGAAAACTATGTACATAGTAATCATCAGAATATCTCTTCTCCAGTCTCTGTCCGAATCCATTACCTGGCGGGCAGACCCCCAAAATGGCGGAAGGGGGGCGGGGCGCTGTGTCGCTAACCCTAACCCTAACCCTAACCCTAACCTTCGGGATGCGCGTGCATCATGGTTGCAGAAAACCTGATCGCCTCGGCTAGAGAATTACACGGATACGGTATACAATATAGATAGATTTAATAGTAAGATTATAGTTTATATAGATTAGATGTAATTTTCTAAATGTTCTCCGCATATTACAACAGCTTGTCACCCAGCGATAAGCACAGCTGCTATTCAACGAAACTGACGTCAGTGAGTCGGATATCCGTTTGCCATAGCAGCTTGTCAATGGTTAAACAATGAAACTAAATGGCCAAGCCTCCAGTGGCCAGAGATATATAATCACCTGATTGACACACTTTTTTGTGTGTTTGCAAACAGCGATGCCTTTTTTTCTCATAAATCCGAGGTTATATCGCTCAATTCTAATAAGGAAAAGCAGAATTGGACTCATGATTCTGTCTTTGCCCCTCAGAATTTTGATATAAACTCACAATTGTGAGTTATAAAGTCAGAACTGAGAGACAAAAAAAGTAAGTAATTGAGCGATACAATTTTTTAAAAAGGCTTTGTTTAAAAGTTATCTTTGCAAAATGTTAAAGATGTTTAAAAATGTTTAAATATTATTTCATGCTGCATGAACTGCATATGTGAGTGTTATGTCGACTTACTGTTTAGATCAAACTCATGCTTTAATAGTAGACTAATCATTGCAGGGTTCATCAGTCCAGTCTGTGACTTGTAACATATTAAACATCTGCGTTTAGCTTCAAAGGGTGTCTTCAACAAGGGTTTCTATAAGAATTAAGACTATATTTTTGTATTCCGATTCTGACATCCAAAGGCACAGCAAAACATTTTTCTCTTATTCTGTGGATTTTGTCCATTTTCCTCCACTTGTTACTGCTGTTTTTCTGCCACCACTATGCGTGCGCAGCTGCAAGTGGCGTAACTGTGACGTCTGCTCCAAACGGGTCTATGTTTATCACTGTGTTTAGCATGAAATGAGAGACATTTGTCTTACCTTGTAAGATGGAAGCACTTCACTGAAGGGTCTGAATGTGTGTTTGGTGTGTTTCTCTGAGACTATGCACACTACACACACAGGCTGTTTGTCCTCCAGACAGAAGAGTTTGAGTTTCTCACTGTGTAAACTGCACATCTCCTCAGACTCTGATGAACGCCTCTCATTTCTCTCCTTCAAGAACAACTCACACAAGTTTTTTAACGCAAGATTAACTGGAGGTTCATCTTTTGAGGATCTTCTCCTGCAGACGGGACACTCCTGAGTTTTCTTAGTTTTCCAAAACTGTTGTAGACACTCTTTACAAAAACTGTGACTACAGGACAGAATAACAGGAACCGTGAAGATTTCACAGCAAACAGGACAAGAAAGCTCCTCTGCAGATTTTGAATCCATTTCCTCGTCTTGTAAAAGATCTACAGTTTAGTTTCACTTTCTGGTCTTTGGTTTGAAAAGTAAACAACCATTACAATCAAAATCTAATCTGGGTTCATTCAAACTTACACAAAAATGCTAATATAAAGTGTCCTCTGTTCTTCACAACACAGACTCGATTTAGCTTCAGTGAAAATGAAAGTTAAAAATAATGACTAGTCACTTCCTGGTTTTGTAAGAGGGTGGAGTTTCTGAAGACCTTTTGGAGCTTCTGGGGCGGTTGCATAAACTGCTAAAACTATAGTCTTACAAGTTAGTCAAAAAAAATCTTTATGACTTAATGTCCTATATACAAAAAAGTAAGACTGACTGTCCCATGATTAACTGCTATTGGTTATAAGACACTGTCTTAACAAAATGTTTATACTACTGGCCCCTGAAGATAGACTAGATGTATCATTTTATCTTAATTTTAGTTTGGGGGGTGGATGTCTTACTAGTGTGATCCTAGGGGGGCCTTTTAGTACCAGTCACAAGTTGAGAACCAACAATCTGAATTTTTGATGTTTTCAAGCAGTCTATCCCAATAAAGGGAAATAAAGGAGAGAGAGAGGGACTGGAGTATTATGAAAATAAAAACAATTAATTTTATTCTGCTCAAATTAGACACACATGAAAAACAGACATTAGGCCTCTGGGCAACAAACTCAGGGACGGGGACAACAAAGTGCAAAATCAGGGTGTTTGAATGAATAGTACTCAATAAAAAAATTCAGCAAAACTCAATAAACAAACAGAATAAATTAGGCACATCACAAATCACATGCATAAAAAAAACAGAAAAAAAGTAATTTACACTCAGCAAACCAGTGACCACACAACAAAATTGTTACCCCTCCAGGGCCCTCATTTATCAATGGTGCGTACGGACAGATTTGTGCGTAGTGAGTGCGTAAGAACAATTTCACGCAAAGTGTGGGATTCACCAAGTTGTACTTATATGTAGAAATGTGTGTAAATATAAGCACACCTCTGAGCATGCTTACGCAGATAATCTAGTGGTAGAATAGCGACACTACACATAAAAAGCATTTAAGAGTGTCACAGTAAGCATTAAGCAATCCACATATGTCCTGTGTTTCCTTTAAAACACTCAATTTATAATTTGTCTAGTTTTAAACACGATGGTTAATTGGTGTCAAACCTTATAAAAGACAGATGTGAAATAGATTTGTCTCAGTGCAATGGCTTATCTTGCGTTATTGGAAGACTTGGCAAACAATGCGCTCCGCAGAGAGCGCGTTTTCCAAGATCGCGCTGATCTGCTGGGCGAGAGGCACAGAGTGGCTTCTAAGTATGTACCGCTTTCCCAAAACGTTTTTTAGCCAAAACTTTAATATCAAACCATTTTTTTATTTATTTCTGGGACAGTTCTCTCCTCAGACCCAACGGAATTAACTGCATTGGTGACATTCTCCCATGCAGCATTTTTTCTTTTATTTGTAATTCCTCCTGCAGTGAATGAACTAAACAATATCTGTTGGTTGGATTCAACTTCATTTACAAGTATCTCTAATTCTGTGTTTGTGAAGTTCCTCTTCTTTGCTCTCTTTGCCATTATTGCAGTGAGGGAAAAACACAATCACGTAATTTTTAAAGGGAAGTTTTGTCACCATATATGGTTAATTGGAGGCGTTTCCGAATGCTAATGACCATGAATGTGAACGAGCATGGTACTTACGCACATGTGGTATTTATCAACAATGATTGCTTACTCATGTGCGTAAGAACTGCGTGCGCACATTTGATAAATGCGGATTTTCTTGTACTTGGGCACTTTCTACATTTCATTCGTTGGACAAAATATAGAACCTTTTCTACGCACTGTTGATAAATGAGGGCCCTGAATATTGCACCAACCCAATGGCCTAAGATACTAACATTACATTCACAAACATGAAACATACAGCAACACACACAACTAAATACTAAAAACAGGGCACAGGAAAAACAGTGGCCAAGATGGCATATGACGGTTCTCCTGTATGAACGCAGACTGCAGCGTCGAGCCAAGAGCTTGTTTAGTTGTAATACTGTAGCGATCGCTTTATTCCGTCTAGTTTTTACTCGTACATTCCCAGGCCAAAATTCTCAGCACAACAAACAGCACTCAGCAAGCTTGTAGTGATCACACTCTAAACCAGTGAATTTTCGTTGAAACACGCAGACACAATTCGTAGCCGGTAAGGGCTTGTGAAGACAGGGAGCTGGACGTAACCACAGCACTGAATAACCGCACAAACACCAGGTCAAGATCCACTCGTACAACCAACCAAGAGTCCAAGGAACCAAGAGAAACTTGTAGCGAAAACACTAATGAGAGAGCCCGCCAGCTTGCTGGATTTAAAGGTGCAGCGCCAAACGGCCACCACCTGATTCAATCAAGGTGCAATTCCCGCTGCCTACGTCCTACCTGCTACACTAGCATACTACTCTTACTATTTCTGCCATAAAAATATGGTAAATTTAGTATGAGTATTGTATACTAGTATGAAAACTGGACAAAAGGAAGTACACAATAGGTCACTTCATTTTATTCACCTTTTGCAACACTTCTGGTGCTTATATTGCCGACATCTGTGCGGGAAGATCCACCTTTGCCAGATTTTACAACTTGGACTTTCCTGCACTGCCAGTATGGGTCTACTTAGCTGGGCCTTGACCTCTACTTGAGCTCAACCGGCCAAAACATCATCTCTCAAGGCTCCGGCCTCGTGGTCTGAGCCCCTTAGTCTCGGACGAATGCCCTCGCTCTGTTTAGACTTGCTGCCTTCGGGGCCCTTATCCTCAAATGCCAGGGCCATAGAATGATCGGCGTTCTGTGATTATAGCACGGCGCTATTGGATTGCGTTCCCATAACATCTTTTACGGCGCAATACGAGTGAACCGTATTGATAGGGAACGTATTAATCAACGTGGAAGACAGCTGCAATAATAATAGTTTAAGGACCTTTTGAATGCACACATTTTTCCTTTAAAAATTTAAAAAGAAATTGAACTCGGTTACTAACTTGAGTATTGCGTCGTAAAAAAACACAATAGGAAAAACTTTTCTCCTAAATACTGAAGCCTGATTGAATCATGCAGTAAATTAACCCAATACATCATAGACATTTTTTCTCTTCTCAAATCTAATGGCATCTCCCCCATTTCAACCCTGATGGCATCTAAAGGGGTTGGTCTTGTTGCTCCACAGCAGATTCTGAGTGCTCTAGATTGAATATTTTCCAATTTCTTCAGCTCTGATTTAGATCCAGCACCATACACTGCACATCCACAATCTACACTAGAGCGTGTTCATGCTTGATATACATGCAACAATTAACTCTTGCTTGCTCCTCATTCATACTTGGCTATTGATACCATACAATTTACTATACCTTTGCATTTGTCTTCAATTTTCCGTCCATGTCCCAACATGGCTCTGACATCTTGCGTCTCGAGTCTGTTCAGTAGTGAGCGTGAAATGGAGCCGCGCTATCAAGGCCTCGCCCACACTCCCGCAGAATCGGTTAGTATACAGTTTACTGCAGAACAACCCATTATGTTGGTGTGTGAAATAAACAGTTCTGGAAATGTAGGAATTAAAGTTAGAGCTCCAGTCTCCTCCCAAGAATAGTCCGTTGGCGTGACTACTTTGCTCAGAGAAGCTGTCAATCATGACGTCACCCCCCCCCCCCTCCCCATTTTTATAGCATCAAATAACTAAAACCAAACCTTTTTAAAGAGCGAACACTTGAACTGACGTCAGCTTGATAAAAACGGCCTAAAATGACAAAAAACATATTTGAAGTATAGACTTGGTCGGCGTCGTGTCATAGCTGGGGCGTGGCGTGGGGGCGGATTCGGAGTCGGCGGGGGGGAAAACAGTCCATTCCCCCACAATGTAAATGGATGGGGTTAACCGAGTATAGCCAGTGTAGAATCACTTTTGCCGCTTGACAGAGTAAGATATATAGAAAAACTGAGCCGTATTGGGTCAGATTGTGTGTATAAATCACCCAGTGTTTCCATGAAGACGTTAATTCAGTGTTCCTCAACTTAATGGATTAAAAGTATGTATTACTGTCACAATTCACCAGTGTGAGTGCCCGTGTATTTTGATTGTTTAGTTTGTCTCACGTCCCATTCGATTACATCGAGACGCATCGGCTTCAGGTTTCAGGACTTGTGCGGCACACTTGATTTGGACACACAAGACTAAACAATAGATTAGATTCAACTTTATTGTCATTACACAAGTACAAGTACAAGGCAACGAAATGCAGTTTAGGTCTAACCAGAAGTGCAATAGCAGCAAGTGCAGGATATATACAGTGGTTGCGTAAGTGCAGGACATGGAAATGTACTGAATATATATAAATATGTGTAAATAGAGAGATGGTTATTACTATAAACAGAACTGAATTTACAGGTGAATATGTACAGTGAATAAATATACAGATGGCTATTACTATAAACAGAATTTACAAGTGAATATAGTGTGAATTCAGGGTGATTGGGACACTTTTTCCAAGTCATCTCAATGGAAAAAAGTGTCCCAATCACCCTGAATTCACCCTACACTTTATAAAATGGCTAAACATGATACTTCAGCTGTGAATTTTGTGGGAACATGGGTGGAACATGTTAGCCTATGCCAGGCATTCTCAACCCTGGTCCTCGAGGGCCACTGTCCTGCAGAGTTTAGCTCCAACCCTAATCGAACACACCTGAAACTGCTAATTAAGCTCTTCAGGATTACTAGAAAGCTACAGGCAGGTGAGTTTGATCAAGGTTGGAGCTAAACTCAGCAGGACAGTGGCCCTCGGGGACCAGGGTTGAGAACCACTGGCCTCTGCTATACTGTCAGAATTACGAGAATGAAAGAAGGATTCTTCAAATATAAAATCTAGCAAAAATAAAAAGGCAATTTATTTAAAAAAAAACTCAGGAAATGAATGTTATAGTTATTTTTCAGTATCTTACAATAACCAATGTGTGGGAGAAGATTTAAAGGTTCTTCGTGTTTTTTTGAAGCTTTGATTGTGTTTACAGTGTGCAATATAACATGTGTTCATGTTTCACGTGTAAAAAAACACAGTATTTTTCACACAATTTACTCATCTGTACACCGCTGTTTTCACTGTCCTAAAAACGGCTGATGAGTTCCTTGTTCTATGAAGTCCCTCCTTCAGAAAACGTAACAAGTTCTGATTGTGCCAGCGGTTCCTGTGTTGTGATTCGACAGCAGCTTAGCGCACGTTGCACGGAAAGGTCACGCCTCTTAACGGGAGATATATGCGCTCAATGATCTCTACAGCGTCCCTGGGAAAGCCAAACAAAGGTGATTTGACTCCGGGATGAAAATAATAGCGTCTCGACGACATGGCGACAAACACACTCAAACGCAACACTTCCTCTTCTCCGCAACACTTCCTCTTCTCCACGTGGGAGAGCAACAAGACAACGCCCCCTTTTTCGCGTATTCTTGTGGGCGGAGGTTAGTCTGTTCTACTGACGTAATTAATGAAGGAAGTACCAGGATGTAGTCCAAGCCGGCCGTTCGCTGTAGGCTTTGAAAGGGAACTTCTGTTAAATAAAATATCTCGCTTGGCATTGAACTTTGAGCTTTATAATTTTACAGGTATTATTTATGCTCTAACAGCAACATTACACACTAACTAAAGTTTGAACAATGGGATCACGAAGAACGGGACCTTTAAAGCTACACTGTGTGATATTTTCCCCCATCTAGCAGTGAAAAGGTATATGACCATCCAGTAAATATTAGTTTCTGTTCCTCCCAATTCCGATTTCGTTTTAACTCCTACGGTGGCCAATTTAGTCCAAGATTAACATGGCTTCCAGTTCGATCCAGCAATCCCCCTCTTCACATTCGACAAGATGCCATCGAGTGTTAAAACGCGAAAGGCGAAGCTTGAATTTACGGGTATGTCCCTCTTTGGCTAATGTACTTTCAAGATGGAGAGGCAACATGGCGACCCCCATTTGAACCCCTTACCCGTATGTATTTTCAATGGCATATTATAAACTTACGAGAATACTTTATTACTTGAAAGAAGTAAATATACATTAATGAGCACATATATTTTTGAAAGAACTAAGTGTTTTTAGCTAAGAATAAACTAAAAAAGTTACACAGTGTAGCTTTAAAAAGGTTAGGAATGTCATTTTGATCCACACTCCAGACCAGTCGGTGGCGGCAATCCGCCATTTTGTTGTTTGTCAAACCGCAGTAAACTCTCAGACGAAGAGGAAGAATGACGTCACCAGTGTGACGTATGCAGCGGAAGGGGATTGAGATCTGATGTTGGCGCTGGTCATATTAAACCCCTAAAACAGACAATACCGCGGGTATGTGTCAAATATCAATATTACATTATGTAATTCATGTTTCTTTTAGTCCGAGTGCAGTTATCAGGCAGGCTAGAGAGTGAAATGCTCTCGCTCGTGAGTTTACGGAGGTTGAAGGATACTCGCTGATATTCCGAGATCCGAGTTACTAAAATAATGAATAAATCTGTTAAATGTTGTTACTTATTCCCACTAAATTAACGACATACGTTATTTATCCTTCAACTGTGATTTGATAGAGACCTCACTGTTGATTATACCTGCTTTGTAGCATTAGCTGGCCTGCTAGCAGAGCTCGGAGTGTTTACTTGCACCACACACACACACACACACACAACATATGTATGGGCCATTCTACAGAATTGGTTCAAAGTCAGAATTGGAAACATTTTGAATAAAATGTATGCAAATTGTATAATATCCAGGTAACGTTACACATGTCTAGTAACGTTAATTGTGCAGTTAATTCTCATATTGTATTTTCAGAAAGTTTTGGAATATTTTTCCTCTCCCAATTATTGAAACACAATAATAAATAATTTAATAAGAAGGCTTATATTAACCTATTAAGAATTTCTTTAAATCTACTACCTTGTAAATATGTATGTTTATGCTATTTTATTAATAAGTTTTCACAGGCAAATCAATAACGAAATCTATTCTAACAATATTAAAGAGTAATTTATGAGATTTGTTGTATTTTGAATCCAATCTTTCTTCGTGAAAGGCATAAAGTTTGTCATACTTTATAGTTATCGTCCTTGGTGTGAATTTTGATAAACATAAAGCGTAGTTCATTTAATTTGCATCTTAGTTCTATTGTGTTTATCTATGCTTGTAATTTGTATCCTTGTTCTTATCTTAGGTCTATTTTTATTACCACAAAAAAAATGTATCTGACTAATTGTCAAAATAGTCGACTGATTACTGAACCGAGCGTGTGAGAGAGAAGACACGACTGCATTTATCTCGCTGAGACGAGCGGTGTGACAACTTTGTGGATGTGGGTCCGTTCATGCAGGGGTTTAAAACTGCAAAAACATGCAAATCGCTTTATGATGGTTAAATTAGAGCTGCACGATTATGACAAAAATCATAATTGTCGATTATTCCCTTGACATTGTAATTGCGATTATTAATTACGATAGCATTAAGCCTCAAAAGTCAAATACACATTGGTCTGGTTTCTTTAAATAAAAAAAGTAAAAATATGCATGGTATAATAATGTTATACTAAAACTAAAAACAATGGGGGAAAAAAACTAAAGATAACCTGTAGAAAGAAAGAAAAAACACATTAAGTACACAATAATATAAGTGGACTTTTTTTTTTTGTAATTGCGATTACATTTTATTGAATGATTGCATGATAGGGGCATCCGTAATTGTAATCATAATTATTACAATTAATCATAATTGTGCAGCTCAAGGTTAAACGTTGCAATTAATGTTCTTTTAAACTGGTCTGTACAGATTTTATCTGGCCTCTACGTTTTACCAAAAAAAAAAAGGGATGTTTGGCAAAATGGCAAATAGCAACCAGGCTTGATTTGATTGGATATTTGGGCTGTCAGTCGTTTATCTGTTGTGAGGTCATTTCTGATGCCAGTGTCTGTTCTTCTTAGCTTGCAGATGTCTGAGCATGTCTATGAGAAGTTCCTTGCTCCAGAAGAGCCATTTCCGCTGCTTTCACAGGGAGGGAACTTCAGTGAAAATGCCACACTGGACATTAGTGACTTTGGGTGTCAGTTGTCATCATGTCACCGAACAGACCCTTTACACCGCTTTCACAGCAGCAGGTAAGAGACCGGGCAGTATCAGTCGTGCTCTTTCTGTCCGATGGCGCGCGTTCGTCTCAGCAATCGTACGGTCAATGTCTGTAATAGCTGATAATAACATAGGTTGTCTTATTTTAAATCTAGCTTTACGAGCTTTCAGAATACGCTTTAGTATCAGTGCTCGTCTCTTTTCCGCCGTTTTGTTAATGACCTCTTTAGTAAACCTCCATACTTGTCATTGTTGCAGACAGTGTCACAAAAATGATTATTGTCCGTCTCTGACTGGGAGGAGCAGCCGCGCACAGTCCTACTAGAGATGTTCCGATACCCTTTTTCCCTTCCCGATACCGATACCGATAGTTGGGCTCAGGGTATCGGACGATACCGAGTACTGATCCGAGACCTGTGTGTGTATCTGTATATAAGGCTGTATACACTACTAGCCCTGTATGAATTGCTAGAATTATTTTATGGTGTGCTTCAGACTTATCCCTTAATAAAACATGAACAAATACATACAGTGAACTACTGTATTTATCACAGTGTATATTTATTATCTGCCATTAGGGATGTGACGGTGAGGAAATTTTCCCACTGGTTAATTGATGTGTGAC
The DNA here is from genome assembly GCA_023566225.1 of Romanogobio albipinnatus. NCBI lineage: Eukaryota > Metazoa > Chordata > Actinopteri > Cypriniformes > Gobionidae > Romanogobio > Romanogobio albipinnatus. The sequence goes on along the minus strand of CM042246.1, from coordinate 51,058,348 downwards.
AACACCGGTAATACCGGTATCACCGGCGGAGGCTTTTAAATCTAAAGTAACATGCACACTACCGCTCTGAACTGAAAACGCGCCAGTGCGCGCACACCGTGAATGACAGCTCGTCTGTAAATGCGCGCTCTGTGAGGCCATGGGTGCGTCTCAATCAGTTCCCTAGTTCAGTAGTCAGGGCACTGATCAAGCATTGATCAGTCTATGATTGAGATGCACACCATGAATGAATGACAGTTCGTCCCCTTGTTTATACTCGACGCGCCCGCACGAGCGCGAGGGTGCGCGCGGCAAAAAATAAATGCACGGAGCCAGGCGAAAGTAAACAATGCGCGCTCTGTGCGGCCGTGCACATTTTACTTTCAGTTTTGAATTAGCGCCAATTCGGCTGCGGGTTGCTTGAATTGTGGGTTCATTAGCCTATTATTTTTAATGAAAAACACAACAACAAAACAAATGACAAACTCCCTTAAATAGGCGCTTTTACGTTTCGCTTTGAAACCAAATCTTCCGCGATCATCTCAGTCAGCTCCTCACTCTTAAATCTGATGAATGACTCCTGCCGCTGCCGAGACTCACGGTCGGATCCTGCTTTATTAAGCAGATACGTTCAGTTTTTATTTGTATTGTCTGTTCTCTAACTGAACTAAATTATTTTATTACTATAAAAAAATCAAAAAGACGGTGGGCGGTGCCACGGTGGGCAAGTGATGTAACCGGTGTTGAGTCTGGACACCGGTAACACCGGCAACACCGACTATCGTAGCAAGCCTATCTGCCATGCATTTGACAGTAATATTATTTATTTTTCTTAAGCGAAAAAGAACTTCAAATGCAGCCACAAAGCTAACACTGCAAACTGAAAAAGGTATTTTAGTTGTACAATATAACTGTATAAAAAACAGTGCAACAAATAAATGTAGGTATATATATATATATATATATAAAGCAACCATCTAGGCATTATTATTATTAGTAGAGGCGTATTATTATTACATAGAGACGCAGCTAAATCTACTGTACAGCAGGAGCCTAATATATTCTGCCAATTTAAAATGTTTTAAACCAAACTTTTATTTTGACGGGTTGCCATGAAGATATTTCAGTGTCTGTGTTCCTTATATGACAGTTTTCCCAAAAGAAACGGTAAATTCTCATGAAGTGACAGTTTATGCGTTCGTGTCCTCATATAGTGACCATAGACTGTGAATATGGACGTAGAGAAACTGGGGGAGGAGCCGCTTGATAGTGACACACGGCAGAGACTACAAAGACACCCGCCATCCACACAGAGACGAAATGCTGCTAAACAGCCAGTAAACAGCGGACATAGCCGACTGCTAACGCATTTTCATTTCTTCGCTGCTCTAAATAGTGGTTCCTTGTGGCAAAACTGCACAACTTCCTGTGTTTGCAATGCATTCGGAGCACCGAAGAAGAACCGCGCAGTGGTTAGGCAAAGCTTGCGGTCATAACTAGGTCTTGTTTAAGAAAATGGTATTGGATCGGTACATGGGTTCAAGTACTCGCCGATACCGATGCCAGAATTTTTTGTGGTATCGGTGATATTTCCGATACTAGTATCGGAATGGGAACAACTCTAAGTCCTACATCACCGGACTAATTTGCCTAATCTTCACGGTACTTTAGACCGTAGTGGAGGGGGAATGGAGTTCCTGGTACAAATTGTTCCGGGTAATTTCGGTGGAAACGGGGCTTTTGAGGAAAAAGTACTGTATTGTCTCCTATGCCCGCAAGAGGGTACAAGCGAGCACAACAAGCAACATAAACCAAATCAATCATAGTGTCTTTTATTGGCTTGACATTCACTTTAAGTGCAAGCTGTTAAGTGCATCAGTAACCTGAGAAAACACGCTTCAACAGAACGTAATGTGAACACAAAATAGCAAACTGACATTCAGAAACAATCCATTTCCAAACATCAACATATTGCTCATCAAAAACACCAAACTTGACCTGTAGCGAGTGCTGAGCGTTTTTTTGCTGAGGTATGGTCAAGTCGGTCTTTGACAGCTGCGCAATATGTGGATTCATATATACTGCATGATTTTTGCCACCAACTGAGAGGATTTTCGTGAGCAGGAAGCGTATCTTCTCTTTCATTTATATCCATCTCATGCTCCAAAGCCCTGATGGCCTTCTTCTGCACTGCTCTGTGTCCCGCCTTTTTTCAAATGAACAACATAGCCGCACCGCGCTGTACTGGATAAACAAACCACATCAGTTATGTTGTCATCACGTCTCGCATGCCTCTACCAAAATTTTTTTGCATTTGACTGCATTTTTTTTTGTAAATTTGACAAATATTCGAAATTCGAATTTTCATTTGACAGCCCTACTGGTGAGAAGTCAGGAGTTTATTAGTAACGGACAAGGGAATACTAATATTAATATAAAGGGTTAGTTCACCCAAAAATGTAAATTCTGTCATTAATTCCTCACCCTCATGTCGTTCTAAACGTGTAAGACTTGTTCACCTTCAGAACACAAAAGAAGATCTTTTTGATGAAATTTGAGAGGTTTCTGTCCCTCCTTTGACAGCTACGCAACTACCACTTTCATGACAAGTTCATAAAGAGATCGTAAAACCAATCCATTTTAGGGATGCACCGAATCCAGGATTCGGGTTCGGATTCGGCCGAATATTGGGCTTTTTAACGGGGTTCGGTTTCTGCCGAACCTGAGAATGTTTTTCCACCGAACCCTAGGCTTGTGCTTAGGGCTGCACGATTAATAGAAAAAAAATCACGATCTCGATTCAAACATAAATGCGATCTCATTTCTTAATGTTGGCGATTCACTTCCGGGTATTTCCCTCAGATCATGCTGCGTTCACGCGTTATTGGTCAGACCAGAGCTTGTCACACTCACACTATAACAAAACACTAACCACTCAATCATATATCTCCACTTCTCTCCTCTCCCTCATTGGCCACGTTCCGCTGTTACTGACGTGTAACAAGGCGGCAGACCTAAACGGAGTCAGATTTGTAGCGGTAAGAGGTAAAAATGAACCCCAGTGTGGAAAATCCCGGTGGCGACAGTGAGAGTGAGGATGTAACAACAACATTGGTACAAAAAAAAGGAGCACATTCCACTGTGTGGAGCTTTTCCGGGTTTAAACCTGAAGACGATGCACAAAGAGTTATTTGCAAACAGTGCTTTTGCATCATCGCAGCACCGCAAGGTAACACCACTAATCTATACAATCACCTCAAACGTCACAACAAAATACAGTACAAGTTAGCCATGAGAGACAAGGGAGCCACACCACAAAATACCAGCCGCCAGACCACGCAAACTTCCATAACTCAGACGTTGTAGTACGGAGCATTGCCATACCCTCCAAGTTCCCAGCGGCACAAAGATATAACAAAAGCCATTACAATCAGGAGCTTGCTCTAGTAGTGACGCATTTACAAGCGGAGGCAGAAATCCCAACAACAATGGAGGACAAGATAATCGTGGCCGTATGTGGATACCCGGAGCTGTATGATACATCATCCTATCACTACAGGAACAGGAATAAAAAGGATCTTGCTTGGAAGAAAGTGAGTTACCCTCTCAACAAAATCTATGTCAGCCATTTCACAACGAGACTGGAGCAGAAAAAAAGAGCCAGAGCCAGCGGCAAATGTGAGAAGGACTAGCCGAGGAAAGGCGGAATGTCACTGATCATCTGGAGCTCACAACTCCGAAAACGCCAGATAAAATGCTCAAATAGGCACTCTTTTTATAAATTAACCACAGATTTGAGCTTTAAACAGCTATATTATCGCCTGAAAAAGTCTTTAAACTACGTTTTGTCACACAATAATAGTAGAATTTTTTACAAAAAAGACGTCAAGTGACCGAGACCAGCTGGCTCATATAGGCTCATATAGGGCAGAAGCCCCTCCCATGACGCGAATTTGCGTCTCTTGTGTAGTTGTCACACGCGCGAATGAAGCGAGTAAACTCAAAATGTTCAAGCGTCCACCTTCGCCCGAATCGCGTCCGGTGTGAACGCCACATTAGGGCTGTCACTTTTTATTCGATATTAGAATATGCATTCGAACATGATGTGAAATATCCGTAATCGAACTTTAAATAAACTATCCGGTTTTTAACGTGCCATGCAGAGCGGGTACCCGCGAATATTGCTGAAACGGGTGAAAAACATCCCAACCGTGTCGGATACGGGTGCGGGTCGGGTCGGACAAGGGAGAACACGGGTTTTAAACAGTCACGTGCAAACAAATATAAAAAATATATGCATGTACAGTGCCGCCGCTCCCATTACGCGCATCACACGCTGGGCGTTGGACACCAAGTGCTGAGGGGGGCACCACAAGAAAATGCTCTCCACCTGTATTTCAAGATGATAAAATCATTTCAAATCCATATTAGTTTATTCTGCCTGCACTCGTCGAGATGGATCATGAGGAGTTGAAGAAAAGAGAGCCGCAAATGTGGAACTTCATCGCTGGGGAAGCACGCAGATAACTGTGGTAACAAACCAAGCACACGCAGTTCTATCCAACAGTATTTTTGTTATGTTTCCTGAGTTTGGTCTCTTAATAACACTGTCTTAGTACATTAAGCCACGTTAAGCGTTTTCTTATAACATTTAAAAAAATATATTTTATTTATAGTTTTCATTTTTTACAAAAACAAAAAGAAACAACGAAATAAGACAACAAAACCCCTCTCTCCACAAGATATTAAAGGTCCCGTTCTTCGTGATCCCATTGTTCAAACTTTAGTTAGTGTGTAATGTTGCTGTTAGAGCATAAATAATACCTGTAAAATTATAAAGCTCAAAGTTCAATGCCAAGCGAGATATTTTATTTAACAGAAGTTCCCTTTCAAAGCTTACAGCGAACGGCCAGCTTGGACTACATTCCTCTACTTCCTTCATAAATGACGTCAGTAGAACAGTAGAACAGACTAACCTCCGCCCACAAGAATACGCGAAAAAAGGGGCGTGGCCTGAAGTGTTGCGTGGAGAAGAGGAAGTGTTGCGTTTGAGTGTGTTTGTCGCCATGTTATCGAGACGCTGTTATTTTCATCCCGGAGTCAAATCACCTTTGTTTGCCTTTCACAGGGACGCTGTACTTAGAGATCATTGAGCGCATACATCTCCCCGTTATGTTAAAAGGCGTGACCTTTCCGTGCAACGTGCGCTAAGCTGCGGTCAAATCACAACACGGGAACCGCTGGCACAATCAGAAAACCGCCTTATGTGAAGTTTACATGTTTGCACACAATGTGTTATTTGAGTGTTGATATCCCATATCTAAACATGAATATCAGCTGAATATAGGCTCATAGTTTGGGCTCTGTTGTTAACCTTTAATATTATAGTAATAATGTGCAAGTTAGGGCTCCCTATATAGTTTACAGCATTATCTTTTAATAATTTAATTAATTTAAGGACAGACACTGTTTTTTCAGTAAACCACTGTTTAATAAAAAAAAAAAAGCAATTTTTTAAAACTGCAGTACCGAACCGTGACTTCAAAAACGAGGTACGTACCGAACCGTCAGTTTTGTGTACCGACCCGTTACACCCCTAATATTTTTCTTTAACCATGCAGCAAACAAACAAAAAAAGCATAATAATTTTTTCTTTAACCGTTTAACTGATAGTATTAATCGGTTAGAGTTCTTACTGACGGTTAAACGGTCAATATGAGCATCCCTACACTGCTGTGGACGATGTTTACTTCATTAATGTGTTTACTGTGATAATGGCAGTAGGATTCGGTATTCGGATTCGGATTCGCCGAATCTTAACTAGTGGACCAGTGGTAACCCCAAAAATCTGGATTCGGTGCATCCCTAATCCATATGAATTGAGTGGTTTACTCCAAATTTACTGAAGAGACGATTGCGTTATATGCTGAGCAGATTGAATTTAGGCTTTTATTATCAAGCGTTATAGACCTTATGCACCAGAGAAACAAGCGCACAGCCATATTTATAATTTTGTCTTTGAACTTCAGTTATTGCAGTAACTCTGTCGAAGAGTAATTAGCTGGTCAAATGGATTTACTTTTTGTAGAGTTAATGAAAGTTATCATAGGCATTGTAATGTTTGAAGTAATAACAATAGACCAGGAAGATTTTAAAACAAGCAGTTCATTCATAAATCCATTGCTGGAGCAGCTGAGAAGGGTCCGCTGTCACTAGAGGCTCATTGGTGCGCTGCACAGAGCAGGACACTTCAGATGCGGATTTAAAACGGACAATGAAATGGTTATACAGTACACTACCATACATGTTTTCATTTCATTTATAAAGTAATTAAAGCAGCACTAGGTAGTTTTTGCTCTCGGGGTCCCCCTACAGTTGGGAAACAGTATTGTCCTCTACTACTGTCGTAAACTCTGTCATCCTACATCAGGGGATGCATATAGCACGTGCATTTGTTGACATGACAACTATGATAGCCCTGAACACTGCAGGAGGAGTTCACATGCAGGTGTTCTGCTTGCGTCTTTATCCCAGATACAGTGGCATATGTTTCAGCATGTCATATGAATATAATATTATGGGTTTAATTTTTTTTTCCAAACGCCAAATGATCGCGATGCTCACGTTTACAAGCCAGCGTCATTATAGTTGTCTAGTCTATTGGTTACCGTTTTACAGAATCTATATGATACTTCAATCAATTTAATGTTTGAGTGGTAGGTAATAACCATATATCGTCAATATAATATCAAGCTACCATAGATGAATCTTCAAATTTGAAAAGTAGATTTGCATTATAGCTTGAGGCAAGACAAATAAACAAATATCACAGACATGTTAGGTATTGAAACGAGTAGGAAAATAGTGTGGCCCCTTTAAGAGCGTTCGCCCCGGTTGGAGCACCTGCATTCTGTGTGTGTGTGTGTGTGTGTGTGTGTGTGTGTGTGTGTGTGCACTGCGCCTCAAGCTCCCATGTGTGCGGATTATTTTCTGTCTTCTGTTGCAAACATTCATTTATTTTTGTTTTGGTGGGTAATGCTGTGGACGGAAGTGGAGTTTGTGCCGGACTCTTGTGGGGGTTCCGCTGGGAATAAAGTGCGGGCTGTTTGATGTCAATCGCCTCCGTGTTTGCATCGACTCCAGTTGCGTTGAGTGAGCTATCCGTATTTTTCACCCGGACACACGCGTTACAGTATCCTAAAATATGATTTTGTACGTCTTATGTATTTACTTGCGAGAATGTAGCCCCTACCAAACTTGTACACGCCGTTTAGACATAGGCTTACATAGGCTAACGCAACCCTCGCACGTCCGAATTTAAGGAAGTGACGTATATGCCGTAAAGCAGTCGAATTTTGTAGTTCTTTTTTTTTCCGGGTTACTACCCGAAACCCGAAGTTTAAAAGTACGATTAAAAGCGATACAGACCCCGTCAGGCTATGGCAGACGTGTCATTCAACCTATTGTAAGTCGATGCATCATCACAAGAGTCTTGAAAATATATTATGAAGGTTGAAAAGTTACCTAGTGCTGCTTTAATTTGTTGACTAGATGCCGCATTAGTGAGGAACAGCAGTATGTTTGCCGTCGAGGCTGACAGGACACTAACAAAGTTTTTACAGATTCAAAAGCATGATTGCACTCATCAGACCACATAACGGCGAAGTTCACGCTTGGTATGAGCCACAGGAAATCTAACCATTTGCTGCACTTTGTGGGCGGCAGGATGCATTTGTCCAACCCATTTTCCCAAATACATAACGATTGCCTTGGCAAATTCACACTTAGCCAAGTTCAACGTTAGGGAAGCTTTAAGCAAGCACATGAAAACGGTAAACGGGGCGTCCATATCTTCTTTCCAGCTAGATGAATACATCACAATAGCCGCGTTTCCATTACAGATTTGCGCAAAACTTTTGCGATATTTTCTAAAAGTCGATAAAAAAATATTGCGAAATGACGCCGTTTCCATTAACTGATGTTATGCGACTAAAACCATTTTTTCCCTCTCGTGATAAATCATTCCAAAAATCATGCTATGTATGTTGTTAGGTTTTATCCCAGCCCCCGCACGCCATTACTTTTAATGAGACGTGTGTGTTATCCAAGCATTGATGGCAAGGAAAGCACCTTATACTTGAGCGGCACACATGAGGTGTTATGATAAATTGTGGCATTTTTTATTCTATTGTTTTTTATGAGTTTAATAAAGAACTCGTCTTCTGTCCAAACATACCATCATCTGTAAAGAATGATCGACTTTTACATACACCAGGTTATTGTGACGCATTGCCACATACAGAGACGAGCGAAAAGTTTGAATTTACTCAAAGGTTTTTTTTTACCTCTTCGTTATTTTGGCTTGGAATTTCGTTTGTTGTAAATATAAACTGAATTTAGAAATGCTTTTGAAATGAAAAACTTTGCGTTTAATAAACAAAATATATTTTTGAAATGAAGACAGCGTTTGGAGTGGAGTGCAAAATAATCCGTTCTCTGAGTTCACGGCCTTTGCTGTTATTGAGTGTGCGCAAATAAAAGTAGACAGTTTACTGTTTATAATTACGTCTTGCACTTAGCCTATCTGTATGGCTAAAATGACAGAATATTGTGAGTTGTTTGCGCTGGAATAAGGAAAAAATCCATCAGAAGGCGACGACTTCGTCAGACAGAGGGTTAAAGAAAACGTAGCCTATTTAGTTTCATAGTTAGGCTATGTCTAAATATTATAATCTTTTAATTTCATATGTTGATTATGAAAAGTGAGCAGCATGAGTAAGGCACATAATCAGATGCGCATATGTCTGGGGACATGGATTGAGCATTTCATTGAATTGTGTTTTCTAGAAAGTCTTTCTTTAAAATGTATTTTGTTTTGTATAAATTGTATTTTAATTTTGATCAATGTTTAATCAACTATTTGGCTGTATATTTAATAAATAAGAAGCAAACCAAGATCGTCGGGAATGGATTGACGTGCTGGCCTGTTTCCTCAGTCTTTGAGCAAGGCTGAAACTGTAGCGTCTTTCTGTTTTAATACATTTCTTGAATATATGTCTTAATTACTGTAGGCCTATAGATAGTTATGATATTTGTGGCTGCACCGGGGTCCTTCATTATAAAGTTACGCCACTTTCCTTATTAGGAGAAAATATATGTTGTTTTAACGACATAAGATCTCGTTATTAGACATACTTGAGTGGGAAAAATAATATGTAGGCCCTATGTGGGAGCAATGCATGACCGTACCAGGTGACCTGTAAATGCGAAAAAACTGTTTCCATTGCAGTTTTGCGAAAATGTCCTTTTTCGAATTGCCTAAAAAAAACACCTCATGCGAGCGTAAAAACCTTTTTGCGATATATGGGTGTATTTGCGAAATTGACGCGTTTCCATTTGGCGTATTTTCAATTCGCAATTTCAATTTGCGCAATTTGAAGGGTAATGGAAACGCGGCTAGTGTCGTCCAAATAACCTTTACAGAAGATTTTATAATAATAAGGGTCTTCTCGGGTCCTTTCGGTAAAAGCACAATTATGTGAAACTAATATTTTAAACACTAATATCAGACCTGTACGAGGCACTCTTCAAAGTTTGGGAACACGCTTGTGTCTTGAGTCAGACCTCGGATTTTCGGATCCAAGTAGACCCGTGAAGACCCTTTAGTGTGAACTGTCTTTTATTCAACAACGGTCACCTCTTTGCAGATGGAACCTGACGTCATGCGGCACAAGTGTGGCCAGTTCAGAGTGCAGTGAGGAGCTCTTCTCCTCTGTTTCTGTGGGCGATCAGGATGACTGCTACTCCCTCCTGGACGATCAGGAGCTCGCCTCCTTTGACCTGTTCCCAGAAGGCAGTGTCTGCAGCGACGTGTCCTCCTCCATCAGCACTTACTGGGATTGGTCAGACAGTGAATTTGAGTGGCAGGTGAGCCCTTAGTTTTGAATCTGTTTTAGTTGAGATGTCACTTTCATTGTACTTTCTTTTCATCACATATGGACAAGCTGTTGATCACTTTATTGAAGAATTTGCTGAACAAGAACTGTGTCATTGTAGTTACCAGGCAGTGACATAGCCAGTGGCAGTGATGTGTTGTCAGACATCATACCCAGCGTGCCCAGTTCACCCTGCCTTGTATCCAAAAGAAAAAACAAACCACACCGGAATCTAGATGAGCTGCCCTGGAGTGCCATGACTAACGATGAACAGGTCGGTTTATTTTATTTATGCAATGAAAATATAAAATGCACCAGTATGAGACCACCAAATAACAATAACTAACATGGATCATCAGGTTTTGTCCATGTCAACTCCAGTGCTACGGTCAATAATTCAACATGAATGCCGAGAAATGTTTAGTAATGCCATTTTCTTTCAATAGCACTTTTATATTGTTGTAGTGATGCTATCATTTCTAAAGGAAATTGTTAATTAGACAATTATGAAAGTCTTTTCTCTGCTGTTTCTTTAGAGCTTCTGCTGTTGTTAATGTGAGCTAACTTTTTTTGATTTTTGGTTTTCAGGTGGAATATATTGAATATTTGAGTCGAAAAGTGAGCACAGAGATGGGACTCCGGGAGCAACTTGATATCATAAAAATAATCGACCCGAGCGCACAGATACTGCCGACAGACAGCGAGTTCATCATTGAACTAAACTGCCTCACAGATGAAAAACTTAAACAGGTAATGAATTACACTATATTACATGCCATTCTAAATGAGTTCGGGGAAGTGACCTGGTTAATGCCACTCAATGCCCAATCCAAACAAAATGGCATTCATTTATCCACAGTGAACTTTGACCGTGAAGTCTATTGTAACAGATGCACCTCTTTCTGTAAGTTTTATTGTTACCACAGGATTCTTTTAGGCTTGTAATGGATTTTACAAGTTATCTCCCTCAAATTTGACAAAGCTCCTGAATTTCATCAGGCATGTGCAATTGTTGTGCGCTTACACTTCCGACTCTTGCTTCCTGTGACTGTTTGCTTTTAGGCCCGGACTCTGAGGAGTTCTGCAGCAAACATTTTGCTGTGCACTTCATGCTACCAAACATTGCTTTGTCGCCTAATTACTCTTCTTTGTCAGCTCTGCTGTTGCGTTGAGCTGGAACAAACGTGTGGATGAGTTCACGCATTAAGAGTTTTTCTTATGGCAAGCTAGGGCTGCTCAATTAATCGTATTTCGATTTCGATTTTGGCTTCCAACGATTATGAAAATAAGATAATCGAGGTAAAACGATTACAGTACCGCTTCCCGCGTTCAGTCAGCACACTCTCCTATCCTTCACAGCAGACAGCAGTGCGCTTGCATTCCTCTCTAACCCAAAACTTAACATCCAAATCAGCTGAATAAGAGAGTGATGTAAAATGCAGTCTACTGTTGATAAACTGCGGGACGTGGTTGATACCAAACAATGCTATTAAAAGCGCATTAAGCTGCGAAAGAAATGCTGTTTCATAGGCGACCACCAGCGCGCGCACGCGCGCGCGCGCTCCGAGACGGGGCGGAATGCGCATAAGCAAAGTATACTATGGGCTTCAGATACACGTCTAAACGGTCAAATAGTGTAGTACACACAAATATATCGAAATGCCTTTTCGGTAAGTAACCGAACGCAGTCGGTTATGTCTTAAATGAACACAGAGAAAGAGCGCGTGTATAACAGTGGGCCTATGGTACGCGCAGCTCTTAAAGGGACAGCAGCCGACATCAACGTCAGCAGCAGACATTGTTAATCTAACAAATAAAGACAAGGATAAAATCACTCACTGCTCTTGAATGAATATCTTTTTATTCATTTTAAATAAGAATTAGTCAATATTTCATTTATACAGCAGTTATTTTTTATTTTTTTTATTTTTTTTAACTTTATTATATTACTTTATTATATTTATGCTATGTATTACTCATCTAAATATCACTGTTAGTACATCTTCCTGGAAAACCTGTTTATTTTATTTGTATTTTCTGTTGTATTTTTTTGTTGGTTTTGTTAGTTTAACTAGTTTCTTTGTTTTTATTTTATTGAGGACTGTCTACTTGTCCTCTGTAGCTGTTTTGAGGACATTTAGCCTACTTGCATTAATTAACCTAGTATTAGTTTTTGCTAAAGTATGGATAATTGTGAAATTTCACTGACATTTAAAATTACTCATATCATGAAATAAGATTTTGATCATATGACCCACCAATAATCGTGTTAAATAATCGTGATTTCAATATTGACCAATATAATCGTGATTATGATTTTTGCCATAATCGAGCAGCCCTATGGCAAGCTGTTTTAACATTAATTCCATATTATCTTCATGCTGCAGAGTGAGCAGACCGATTGTCCCAATCTCTCTGTCTTCTCTTGCTTAATAGTGGCAAATTGGTCATAAGAGCCATTACTCTTCAAATTGCGAATTGAAAATACGTCCAATGGAAACGCGTCAATTTCGCAAAAACTCCCATATTTCGCAAAAAGGTTTTTACGCTCGCATGAGGTGGTTTTTCAGGCAATTTGGAAACAGTTTTTTCGCATTTACAGGTCACCTGGTACGGTCATACATTGCTCCCACATAGGGCCTACATATTTTTTTTCCACTCAAGTATGTCTAATAACAAGATCTTATATCGTTAAAACAACATATATTTTCTCCTAATAAGGAAAGTGGCCTAACTTTATAATGACGGACCCCGGTGCAACCACAAATATCATAACTATCTATAGGCCTACAGTAATTAAGACATATATTCAAGAAATGTATTAAAACAGAAAGACGCTATAGTTTCAGCCTTGCTCAAAGACTGAGGAAACAGGCCAGCACGTCAATCCATTCCCGACGATCTTGGTTTGCTTCTTATTTATTAAATATACAGCCAAATAGTTGATTAAACATTGATCAAAATTAAAATACAATTTATGCAAAACAAAATCTATTTTAAAGAAAGACTTTCTAGAAAACACAATTCAATGAAATGCTCAATCCATGTCCCCGGACATATGCGCATCTGATTATGTGCCTTACTCATGCTGCTCACTTTTCATAATCAACATATGAAATTAAAAGATTATAATATTTAGACATAGCCTAACTATGAAACTAAATAGGCTACGTTTTCTTTAACCCTCTGTCCGACGAAGTTGTCGCCTTCTGATGGATTTTTTCCTTATTCCAGCGCAAACAACTCACAATATTCTGTCATTTTAGCCATACAGAGATCAGTGCAAGACGTAATTATAAACAGTAAACTGTCTACTTTTATTTGCGCACACTCAATAACAGCAAAGGCCGTGAACTCAGAGAACAGATTATTTTGCACTCCACTCCAAACGCTGTCTTCATTTCAAAAATATATTTTGTTTATTAAATGCAAAGTTTTTCATTTCAAAAGCATTTCTAAATTCAGTTTATATTTACAACAAACGAAATTCCAAGCCAAAATAACGAAGAGGTAAAAAAAAAACCTTTGAGTAAATTCAAACTTTTCGCTCGTCTCTGTGGCAATGCCTCACAATAACCTGGTGTATGTAAAAGTCGATCATTCTTTACAGATGATGGTATGTTTGGACAGAAGACGAGTTCTTTATTAAACTCATAAAAAACAATAGAATAAAAAATGCCACAATTTATCATAACACCTCATGTGTGCCGCTCAAGTATAAGGTGCTTTCCTTGCCATCAATGCTTGGATAGCACACACGTCTCATTAAAAGTAATGGCGTGCGGGGGCTGGGATAAAACCTAACAACATACATAGCATGATTTTTGGAATGATTTATCACGAGAGGAAAAAAATGGTTTTAGTCGCATAACATCAGTTATTGGAAACGCCGTCATTTAGCAATATTTTTTTTATCGACTTTTAGAAAATATCACAAAAGTTTTGCGTAACTCTGTAATGGAAACGCGGCTACTGTCACAGCTTTCTCTCATTGTTGTCAGCCTCACCCGGTGCAATCGTTTTAGCGTTTATGCTATCAAACACTCGCTCGCATGACTGGTTGTTTCATTGTGAAGACAGAAACTGTATTGCGCAATATGATTTTATGATGCTACCAAACATGAATTTTCTATGACTGATTACTCTATTCTTATCAGCTCAGCTGTTGCGTTGAGCTGGAACAGTTGTGTGAATGAGTCCACGCTTTAAGAGTGTTATATTCTTATGGCAAGCTATTTTAGCGCTAGACCATAGTGACTTCGGTTACGAAGTCAGCAGACAGGGTTTTCCCTATCTCTCTTCCTTTACCTAATAGCAGCGATTGGGTTGAAGACACTCTGGCAAAACAGCTGTCTGTAACCATTGTCAGCCTCGCCTCATGTGAACACTCACTTCATGTGACTGGCTGCATTTATGAACAGGACCTGAGGAGTTCTGCAGCACACATTGTATTGTGCGCTATGGTTTTGGCGCTTCATGCTACCAAACATGACTAACCACTCTTTTCCTGTCAACTCTGTTGTTGCGTTTAGCTGTCACTATCATTAAGAGTAATTTCTTATGGCAAACTTTTTCAACATTCAAGCCAAAAGAGAGTCGGATGAACCGCAAAGCATATTCGCCTCTGGTCCATGTCCAGCCTGTTCTGATGTCTCGGACAAATTTTGGCCTGACTTTATAAGAAAAAGTGCAGAAAAGAATACGAACTCAAACTCCGTTATATAACTTAGACAGTTAAACAAAAAAAGTTTAATAATCAATAAAGTTTAAGAATATATTTGACCAGTTATTTTGTTTTTTTTCTCTTGCCAACAAGCACTAACGTACAGCCAAAACCATCAGGAAGTGCCACCAAGAAATACATTGTCTGAAAGCCTTAATAAACCCTGAAATTTAGGAATAAATTATGTATTACAGTAAATTGACTGAATCTGTTTTTCATTCCAACCCATTGTTTTCTACAGCACATTACTGTTTTAAGGGAAAACTAAGTTACTGGCAGAATTTGGCTATTTTTTACAGAAATTATTTTACAGTGTAGCGTTGACTTATTCCAGGCTCATCCAGACTTATTTGCTCAATTGGAGCAAAAGTCCTGTATTGTGTTTCCCAGCCTTAAGGTTTGCCTGTTATTATCTCATACAAGTAGGTTAGTTTCATACAATGAGCATAACATTTCAGTAAAGTCAGTAAAACTCTTGATAACATTGAGATTTCTGTTGTTCCTTTAGGTGAGGAGCTACATCCGTGAGCACAGTCCACGGCAGCGTCCCAGCATGACACGTGATGGCTGGAAGAGGAGCATGGCGAGCAGTGGCAGCGCCAGCGGTGTGAGTGCTCACAGCAGCAGTAATGCCAGCATGGTGAGCAGTGCCAGCAGCAGCACCGCTTCCACGGGCTCCAATTCGAGCATCAGCCGTGCACACAGTGACGGAAACCTGGCCACTGCTGCAGAGCGAATACGAGACTCTAAGGTACTTTCAGCACTCAATCATAATCAACATCAAGAAAAATAGGCAACATGTCTCAATACAAACATACAGTGCAGCCAGTGGAATCTGATTTACAAGGAAATGTCTCTTATAAGTCAGTTCTCTTGAATGAAAAGAAACACAGGTTGAATCAGTCTGACAAATCATTCACTGTACAAACTAACAGTAACATTTAGGTTTGTTTTTTAAGTACTTCCCTGATTAAGCCATCTCACATAACAGATATTTACACTTTCCACAAGACAAAAGAAATTATTTACACATGGTCTTGTTTAAAAGTTGTACATCCCTTTGGTTTTTATTATGGTGTGTAGCTTCCTTAATGACCAGTGACTATGGCTGCATTTACCTAAACTTAACCTCTTAAAGCAGCACTAGGTAACTTTTGCTCTCGGGGTCCCCCTACAGTTGGGAAACGGTATTGTCCTCTACTACTGTCGTAAACTCTGTCATCCTACATCAGGGGATGTGCATTTGTTGACATGACAACTATGATAGCCTTGAACACTGCAGGAGGAGTTCACATGCAGGTGTTCTGCTTGCGTCTTCATCCCAGATACAGTGGCATATGTTTCAGCATGTCATATGAATATAATTTCATGGGTTTTTTTTTTTTTTTTTTCAAACACCAAATGATCGCGATGCTCACGTTTACAAGCCAGCATCATTATAGTAGTCTAGTCTATTGGTTACCGTTTTACAGAATCTATATGATACTTCAATTCAATGTTTGAGTGGTAGGTAATAACCATATATCGTCAATATAATATATTGACCTCCTTCAGCTCACGCCAACGAGCAAACGCTGGCCCAATGTTGATCCTCGTCCTGCCTTTAATACGATCACTTTCTCGTTTCCTCTTTTTGCATTCCTCCGACAAAACCTTTGCTTTCTTCTTTTTCTGTGCTGCCTCGGCCATGACTATAACATCCGGCAAACAAAGGATAGTTGGGCTCGCACGTCCGAATTTAAGGAGGTGATGGTGGAAGTGACGTATATGCCGTAAAGCAGTCGAATTTTGTAGTTCTTTTTTTTCTCTGGTTACTACCCGAAACCCGAAGTTTAAAAGTACGATTAAAAACGATACAGACCCCGTCAGGCTATGGCAGACGTGTCATTCAACCTATTGTAAGTCGATGTATCATCACAAGAGTCTTGAAAATATAGTATGAAGGTTGAAAAGTTACCTAGTGCTGCTTTAAAGAGAAATGGCGGAGGATTTTGATATAAGAGAAGAAGGGCTTGAGTTTATTTCCCAGCCCGATCCACGAGAGGCGTCAAAGCCTGTGATGATCTTGTACATTACATCAAGGGTCACTCTTTTAGCGCAGGTCGACTTGTGTACCGCTGACCATCAGAAGCTAGTTATTTTAGTCTATAAAGTTTTAAATATGGATATTTTTCTCACACAAACGCATCGCTTCGCTTCAGAAGGCCTTTATTAACCCCCGGAGCCGTGTGGAGCAGTTATATGATGGATAGATGCACTTTTATGGACTTCTTAAACGACACAACCATTCACTGCCATTATAAAGCTTGGAAGAGCCAGGACTTTAATAAACTCTGATTGTGTTCGTCTGAAAGAAGAATGTCATACACACCTAGGATGACTTGAGGGAGAGCAAATCATGAGCAAATTTTCATTTTTGAGTGAACTATCGCTTTAAGGTGAATATCGACCTATGCTTTGCTATTCTTAATAGTAAAAATATAATGCTGTGATCATCTTTTACAGAAACGCTCCAAGCAGAGGAAAATGCAGCAGAAGGCTTTACGCAAGCGCCAGCTGAAGGAGCAGAGACAGGCTCGCAAGGAGAGATTGAGCGGCCTCTTCCTGAATGAGGAGGTCCTTTCACTTAAAGTCACAGAGGAGGAAGACCATTCTGATGATGTTGATGTATTGATGTGACGAGAGTGAATGATTCAGTGTTCCTTCTAAGCCTCTTCCATGCAGCATTAATTACTCTGTTCTAGACATCTAGGCAACCAGGGGCGCAAAAAAAAGGCATTGAAATGTGTGTGTGCGCAATTTTCCATGCACATATCAGGATTTATTAAAAAAATAAACTTAGGGTAAATACTTGCGCACTGTAGACCGTCTCGATCCGCTTGCTTGGTGCACACCAGGGTTCAGACGAGCGTTCACACTTCTTCAAATGACCCGCACTAACAGGGCAATCGCACCAGGGTTCGTTTTAATCCAACCAAGTGTGAACACGCCCTTAGATTAAATATTACACTCTCATTAATGGAGTCAAGCACTCAAATTACATAAACTTTGTCCAGAAGTTAAACTAAAATTATATGGATTTTGAAATATTGGTAGTGGATGTGCTGCTAAGAAAATATTTCTTGCTAGAATAATGATCAAGCACCTTCGTTCACGTGTTCACCGTTCATTGGCCGGTATGAGGTCAGATGACCATACTATACAAGCGCAGGTGTGCTGTTAATGTCATGTGCAGGCAGACAGGATCCTAATGACAACTCCTGTGATCTTCCCAACATTATGACAAACACAATTGTATTTGAAGGATAGAATTTGAAGGAAACGTTAAGGTTTGCATGTTTTATTTTTAAAATGTTTGCGGAGTCAGTTGCATTTACACTGCAAAAAAATCTGTTTCCATTTAAAAAATATATAAACATTATAAGTTTACCTTATAGGCAAAATTGCATACATTGTATTTGTTTAACCCTTAAATGCATGATCCATGTAACATGGATGGATCTACAATATACAATTCTCCTGATAACAATTACAGAAGAATAAAATAAAGCATATTTCGTTACCTTTTGTTGCTTGGAAGGGTTCAGTTTGAGCAGATGTTTTATACCATCATCACTGTCCTCGTCAGAGCTCATTTCCCAGGAAATTCAGCATCTGCCTCATATTCGCCATCTCAAACATATTCTCAAAACGATCATTTTCAACATCTTCAAAATCCATATTCGGATCGCTGACAGCTTCTTCGCCAGATCCACCATCAGTGACACTAATATTTGATTTCCTTCAGTACTTGCTCTGCAGTAAATCGCTGAGCCATCATTGCGTCTCAGAGACTGCCACCTTGTGGAATAAAAGGTTAATTGCACTTATTCCATCATTAAAGATTCAATTATTATTGTGCAGAAAAAAATATACGTACAGTCTTAAAGGTCCCGTTCTTTGTGATCCCACTGTTCAAACTTTAGTTAGTGTGTAATGTTGCTGTTAGAGCATAAATAATACCTGTAAAATTATAAAGCTCAAAGTTCAATGCCAAGCGAGATATTTTATTTAACAGAAGTTCCCTTTCAAAGCCTACAGCGAACGGCTGGCTTGGACTACATCCTGGTACTTCCTTCATTAATTACGTCAGTAGAACAGACTAACCTCCGCCCACAAGAATACGCGAAAAAGGGGGCGTGGTCTTGTTGCTGTCCCATGTGGAGAAGAGGACGGTCGCGTGGAGAAAAGGAACTGTAGCTTGAGTGTGTTTGTCGCCATGTCGTCGAGACGCTGTTATTTTCATCCCGGAGTCAAATCACCTTTGTTTGGCTTTGCCAGGGACGCTGTAGAGATCATTAAGCGCATATATCTCCCGTTAAGAGGCGTGACCTTTCCACGTGCACTAAGCTGCTGTCGAATCACAACACAGGAACCGCTGGCACAATCAGAACTCGTTACGTATTTCTGAAGGAGGGAGTTCATAGAATAAAGGAAGTCAGCCGTTTTTAGGACAGTGAAAACAGCGGTGTACAGATGAGTAAATTGTGTGAAAAATACTGTGTTTTTTTACACGCAAAACATGAACACATGTTATATTGCACACTGTAAACACAATCAAAGCTTCAAAAAAACACGAAGAACGGGACCTTTAAGGCCTGTACACACCGGGACGAATATCGCGTGTGCTTATCGCCAGCGGTTTTTCAGCGTGTTTTGCGTGTTCACACCCAAGCGATTTTCACTGACGATGCGCCGAGTGAACGTGCAAATTCGGTAGATGGCGCTCCCGGTGCACAAGCTGGTGCTGCAGCACTTTACGCTTCTGACACTCGCTTGTCACACAGAAGAAGAAGAAGAAGAAGAGAGTGCTTGCAAAAACCATTCACACACTTTTTGCCAATTGGCAAGTAGCATTAGCAGCTCATCTTCTTCTTTGTGTACGTACTTCACATCAATGTGTGCTCGGCAAGACCATTTTGTGCTTGAGCGCCACCAAGTGGTGTTTTACTGTAACTTCAGCAGCTCAACAAAAGCGGCGATCACATTGGTCGGACAGTTTTTAACGTGCCGTGTCAAAACAAAAAAAACAAACCTGAGGCGTTTTTTTTAAATGCCGTCTTTACGCCTGACGTTTTTGTGCGTCGGTGTGCACACTCACATTTGCGCCCTTTGTTTAGTCACGTGGCGTTAAACGTTGGCGAAAACTCGCGCGGAAATCATCCCGGTTTGAACAGGCCTTTACACACCTAGGGTCGTTAGCGACCCTATACAATTTTAACAAAAAATTTATGGAAAAAACGCATTATTTAATAATTTTCTCTTGTTATATTGTGTATAATGAATTGATTGAGGTATACTAAGAAGAATGATGTCTATCTTTAAAAAAAGGTATGAGGAGGGTAGTGAATGACGTCCCGGGTCGCTAAAGACCCGAGGTATGCGTTTAAGGGTTAAAACAATTCTATTTGGCGAATAGAGAATAACTCTTCTGAAACATTTCTCTGAAAAGTAGGCCTATTTTATACAATTTGCAGATATTTTGATATATTTATTCTAAAACAAGACCTGAATACTAAATTAGCAGTGTAATCGTGTGACTGCACAAATAGCATTTATAGTCCGTATCTCATCTTGTACCATTAAACATGGTATCACGTGGATGGGGATTTGCATAATGATGAGGATATGCGTAGTAAAACTAGGCGTCGTAAGCTCCATATATCGTTTTTTCGGGGTGGAAGATGCATGTACGCACACTTTTAGGATGAAATCCACGCAAGGTTTTATACACGTGGCCCCAGATCTTTAGTTGTCATAAAGTCTGTTATGCTAACAGTAAATACTGTCTGACCAACATGTCAACTGACCGTTTATCATATCCGTAAATGTAAATTAATGTACATCTCATCAGTTTTCTGAAGTTTCATCATGGGTGCACATGAAATTGGTTGCAAGAAGAGTTGTGCATGCAGTCCACAGACCCATAAACGACTGCTGCCTCCTAAAGTTGTTGTACTTGATACATGTTACTAGTTAACAGCAAAAATGTGTGCTATCGGACACACTTTACTTGGAAAAAGAATGAATGATCACACAATTGCATGTGTTACCAAGTTTAATCTGTACTTGGGATAATTCAGCCAGAAGCACATACTGTAAATTATAGGGATTTTTTTAAAATGGTTTGCCAGACGTGATGAACGAGAATCTTTAGGAGAGCATTGAAGAAAAAAAAAAATATATATATATATATATTTGGTTTACATTAAAAGCGTTTTGACTCTTGCCCAGAAGATAAAACACATCTTTTTGTAACGGCGCAGTTAAATGTGCATTGTACCATACAAAGTTCTTAAATGGTGTTTAAAAACATTAAAAGGACAATGACGGATATTTAAAAATGTATTTCATCGTGTTATACACTGACATCATTCATATGTACATAATTTTATTGTGTAATTATTGCTTGTAGAAGTACATACAATATGAACTCAGGCATAGAGGGAACACTGACAAATGAAGTCATAGCCTTCATTTTGTATCTACTTTTAAGTTTATTTGAAAGGTCATACGATTATGTTTATTTAAATTTCACATGAAAAACAAACCGAACAAGATACCGTTTGAAAATATTACTTATGCTCTCTTTTGGCCAAGTTGGAGAGAAGTAATATTTCATAAATTTTATTGTGATTATATTTATATAATCTGTTATATGTTGGAAGTGAAGCGACTACTTTTTAAGTGTAGAAACATCTTATAATTAGTTTTTTTTTTTTTAAACCTTGCATATGTGTTAGTTAAGCATTCTTTATCAATGTAAGCTTCCTTTTATTGCAAATGAGCAGAAAACAACATTAAGATTAATCTAAAAAGCTATTGACCTAAAAACGTATTCCCCTTTGATCTCTAAACATAAATGCGCAGATATTCAAACAATTTGATAATTCCCAAAAGTGTCTAAATAACATACATTTTTAGAGAAGACCATTTTGTTATTTGTTACCCTATTTGTAAGACCTAGTATAGATATTTTGATCCAGACATGTAAATGTATACGGTGAAGTTGGTATGACTTGACTGCTTTGCTGAAATGTCTGAGTATTCTTAATTTCATCAAATAAAATCAAAGTATGACATGACTGAGGTGTGATATATAGTGCACACATCATAATGTAGCTTTTGTGTCAATTGACATGAAATACTTTCAGCATTTAAATTCACCTTTACATCAGTGTTAATTTCGTTGACGAATAATTTTCGTCAACAACCTTTTTTCACTGACGAAAACGAGACGCTAACTAAATAAAAACTAGTGTTGGATGACAAAAACTATAACGAAAATCAACTGTCATTTTCGTCAACAAATAAAAACGAGACGAAAATGTTAGGGAGGGACGATTAGGGAAGAGATCCAGTCAGAACTGATGTCCTGTGTAACAGATGAGCACATTTGATCTGAACTGATCTAACCGCTGGAGAACACGGAGCTGTTACGCTTCTACAGGCTCATCCCCAATCCAGCGCTAGAGCGGCTCACAATCAATGAATAACACACATTTATGCCAGCCAATTGTTTATGAACTAATGCTGATCAATAATGACAATGTTTACTTTACGATGTTTATATAGTAATGTGTTTTAGACGGTTGTAACAATGCATATTTTATCTCCTGAACTTGAATGAGCTCCTGCAACTGTAAGGTGAGATTTCAAAATAAGAGTCCCCGTGTATTTCCAGCTGGTTTATAATTAAAGTCACGCATTATATATTTGTTTTTGCTTACACAATAAACTGTATTTAATTTCATTCCCATTTAATTCATAGTCAGGAGGAAAGACCAGTATTTGACACGTATTCAATAAAGTATCAGGGTTATAATAGTTCACTAAAACCATATAAAACAAACATATTTGTTACTTGAAATTAAATAAATGTTAACTGAAATTTAAAAAATAAATACTTATTTGAAGCTTTAGCTTAACATGATATACTAACTAAAACAGAAATACAAATACAAAGTTATAAAAACTATATAGATGTTTTTAAAAACAAACAAAAAAGTGAATTGAGCTCTTTTGTGTATTTTTAATGTCAAAAACAAAATTATGTCAAAATGTCACTTCGTCAAGTGACAGTCGGTTATGTAATGCTTAAATGCTTAATGTATTACAATTGAACTAAACTCATTAGACTTTAGGAGACTAAATCTACTGTAGATCTAGTCGACTAAAATCTTATGATATTTAGTCGACTAAAACTAAAAACAATTCAGGTGACTAAAATATGAGTAAAACGAAATGGCATTTTAGTCAAAAGACTATGACTAAAACTAAATCAAAATATGCTGTCAAAATTAACACTGCTTTACAGTAAGTGTATGGTCTTGACAGTCATGTAAGTAATTGTGTACTAATTTAACATTCTTATAAGTAAGAATTAAACCGTTTAGACGGTTATTACTCTTTAGAAATGTGTATAAATATTTATTTAGTCCTTTTGAAAGGGCTTTCGGCTAATGTGCAGGCTATTGGTTAATGTTAAAACATAGTAAAAATAAAAATTTAGGAATTATTCCTACTATAAGAGGTAATGCACCTTTTACATTTACTTGCCAATACACATTAATAACAGTGTTTCTGAACTGCTAAAGCATTTCTTGAAACCATCATAACAGATAATCTGACATGAAACCAGTTCCTATTCGAACTCAACACTGCGTCTTGGATTGACGCTATGGGGAACGGCATCAGCGTGACCGGCGTCTGAAGCAGGTGTGAAAACATGACCCCGAATGCTCGTCATCAGCTTTTTTGTCTTCAGGAGCCGTTTGTTTCTATTAGCGTGTTGTGAAGATGATTTAGTGTTATCCCAGGTGCATTAAAAGTACAATTTCGGCAGCGAGAACGATGTTGAGCCAAATGAAGATAAAGATGTGTTCTGGGGTGTTTATTGAACCAATCAGATAAGGGTAATTTGAGAGTCAGCGAGCAGCTCATTTGATTGGCTACAGAAGAAGGATGACCCGCCGTCCTCTTTGCTTGCAAAACTCGGTGAGAGGATCGTACCACAACTGTAAGTGCAGCTAAAAGAAAGATGGAACTGTACAAAGCGGGAACTTTTTTGGCCTGCATACACAACGAGACATTAAAGGCTGATTTATACTTCTGCGTCTGACCTACGCCGTAAGTTACACGTTGGTTTTAGTTTATACTTCTGCGTTGTTGTCTGTGTCAATGTGCAATTACACATGCAGACCGCTAGTAGGCAGTGCCCCACAGTATCAAGGTAAAAGCCGGCTTGTTGTGTACATTGTCGGAGTAGCAGCAGCAGCAACTGTTCTTGCAGCTTGAGTTGTTGTATCTAATACAAATTAAGCATCTCTAGTTGATTAGTAAAGTTAAATAAGAGGCGATCTGGCGCTGGAATCGTTTTGAAATCATGCCGAGTGCTCGTGGCGCTGTTTTCAGTATCGGTCGCTCGTGCACAGACAAGCGCTTCAATCGATTGCTGTTGCGGAGACTTTGTTCATGAAGTGCACCCTAATGTGTCCCTGTTCTTGATATACAATCACTGATTAACATATTTGGTTTTAATGAGTAAATAATAAATACAATATGCAATGGTGGATTAGAACCCAGAACCACTGGCACGCACCTGATCTCACAGAATTGACCTTTCGCCGGCCACTCCACCAAAACGGCCATTGTCCAATCACACATCATAGCAACCGTTACTATGTGAGCAGGTCCGACAAACATTGACTCCAAGCAAGATGGTGAAGCAATCCATGGCGTTTGTAAATCGGACACTAGATACCCAGAGAGATTGTCTGGAGGAGTTGTGTTCTGTTCATCAACAATGGAAATAAACATTCAAAACGGCTATTCTCAAAACAACAGAAAAATGTTAGTTAGCTTTGAATGGCTTTGACACACATGTAGGTATAGCTAGCTAACATACCCTTGTATTTGAACAAAATATCTACTCGCAATAGACAATAATAGACCATAACATATGAAAGAGAACTTACCCGGCAGTGCAAGAGCATGACTGGTCCACAAGGCTGTGCTGGTTGCATTTGAGGTACAGGTCATGGGGTTTCTCAGATTTCGCTTGAGACCGGTAAGCATTAGCCTCAATAGTAGTCGTGTCTCCTTCATTAAGTATTTTTATATTTTGAATATATCCCTCCACTGCATACTGTAACCCCTTTTGCCTCGATCTGGAGGATATCGAGGAGGTATTGCTCCAAAAAAGGTCACTGACACGCACGGGTATACCTCTTCCCGTCATAGCAATCTGTCGCGCTGGTCGTGTTTGACCATTTGTTTGTCGGACGTAGCAACAGTAACTAAGGGGGGCGGGGCTCGGCGAAAGGCCAATTCCGTGAAATTAACACAGGCCCTTAACTCAGAATCCGTGGCAGTTTTACGGAATCGCCGAAAATTCCGTGATGTGTCCACGGAAGTGATTCCTATGTAAGTCAAGTTGGGCATGGGTATCATCATGAAACTAGGATTTTGCCATTATGACATGGAGTGTGATTCTCGATGTAATCAGCCAGCATACATTTATTTACAATTATTTTCATTTTTTTAATTTACAGTATTCAGACACGTTTTGAACACGTAACCCAATCCCTTCCCTAAACCTAACCAGTTGTGTATTATAAAAAACAGGATATAACAGGCAGATGCGACTGCAGGCACAATTTATTCAAAAAGTGCAAATATTCCAAGTGTTCAAGGCCAAACCATTGATTTGTGTGAAGAAAATCCCCAAAAGCGATCAGCAGCGTCGAGTCCATCCGCCAAAGATCAAAAACACATTTCAAATTTTACTGCCGGAAGAAACGTTACGTCAGCTTTGACAGCATTGGCTGTCGTATGTCTCGTGACCGTCATTACATCAGCTTTGATTGTAAAATGCCATTGGCTCTCGTGTGTCTCGTGACCGATTGCGTCATGCTAAAGAGTCATGTGTATTATTTGAATGATATATGAATGAGTGTGTTCACAGAGCGGCGGGATCATCATTGTAGCGATTAAAACATTAAGATCAACTCTGTTCTTTACATGAAGACATCGTGTGACTTCAGAAGACTTGGAATGCAACATGAGTTAATACTTGTATACTCTTTTGGTCAGTTTTTGCAATAAATACCTGTGACTCTACTTTTATTTGCCTGTTATGTGTTTTATATTGTTTTCGAGTGGTTAGGAGTGGAGTTAGTTGCTCCAAAATATAAAAGTAGCCTATAAATATTCATAAAATCATGTCGGCTTTTTACTGTCATTGACTTGCATAGGAATCACTTCCGTGGACACATCACGGAATTTTCAGCGATTCCGTGAAACTGCCACAGATTTTGAGTTAAGGGTCCGTGTTCATTTCACGGGATTCTGAGAGACCAGGTTGAAAATTCTTCCACTAGACCATCAAGAGCTCACACACTCATGCTGTATTTCTCCTGGAGCGCCTTGAACGCGCGTGTCCAATTCGCTGTGGACGCGCGAATGAATTCAAAATGTTCAAGGGTCCAACTTGACGCTCTATTCGCGTTTGGTGTGAACGCAGCATCATAGCGGATCTATGTATTTATTCACTAACATAAAGATGCTTTTTGTGGATGATGTTGTCGTGTTGGCCTCCTCAGACCAGGACCTTCTGCGTGCACTGGGACAGTTTGCAGCTGGGATGAGAGTCAGCACCTCCAAGTCCGAGGCCATGGTCCTCAGTTGGAAAAGGGTTGATTGCCCACTTCAGGTTGGTGGAGAGTTCCTGCCTCAAGTGGAGGAGTTCAGGTATCTTGGGGTCTTGTTTATGAGTGAGGGGAGGATGGAACGGGAGATTGACAGACGGATCGGTGCAGCTTCTGCAGTGATGCGGTCGATGTACCGGTCTGTCGTGGTGAAGAAAGAGCTAAGCCGTAAGGCGAAGCTCTCGATTTACCGGTCGATCTACGTTCCTACTCTCACCTATGGTCATGAGCTTTGGGTCATGACCGAAAGGACAAGATCCCGGATACAGGCGGCCGAAAGGAGCTTTCTCCGCAGGGTGGCTGGGCGCTCCCTTAGAGATAGGGTGAGAAGCTCAGTCACTCGGGAGGAACTCTGAGTAGAGCCGCTGCTCCTCCACATCTAGAGGAGACAGCTGAGGTGGCTCGGGCATCTGTTCCTGATGCCTCCTGAACGCCTTCCCGGGGAGATGTTCCAGGCACGTCCCACCGGGAGGAGGCCCCGGCGAAGACCTAGGACACGCTGGAGGGATTATGTCTCCCGGCTGGCCTGGGAACGCCTCGGGGTTCCCCTGGAAGAGCTGGAGGAAGTGGCTAGGGAGAGGGAAGTCTGGGCGTCTCTGCTTAGACTGCTGCCCCCGCGACCCGGCCCCGGATAAGCAGAATATGAAGAATGGATAAAGAATCTCTGGACTACAAAATATTGTGTTAGATAGCAGATGTATGGATGAAACTATCATCCCATTTCCGGACACACACACACTCCTATCGGAGATTTTTTATTTATTTATTGACCTGAGGGAGGGGTTCTGGCAGACCAATCACAGCGCTTGCGGTCCGCATAGAATTGCTGTGTTGTTACATTTTTGCAGAGGTGCGTGTCAGGGTACGTACCCTCGACGCAGAAGGATAAATCGGGCTTTAGACATTTGCATTTGTTTTACACGGTCAATCTATTTTGCAGTTCCTGACTCTGATGTTTTAGCTTGCAAATCGATGTTCACAGGCATGCAAATCTTTCCCTGCGCATGCGATTTTTTTATGGCATCAATTTACCTCATACTATGAGACCTGACTGTATAATATATGCAGAGGTGGACTGGCCATCGGGAGCACCGGGAGTTTTCCCGGTGAGCCACTGAACAATGTGGGCCGGCCCATTGCTACGTAAATATGAAGAATAAAGGGTCCTGCACACTGTGCGATTTTTCTAAATCCTCTGCGAATGTTTCTTGTCAGACTGTATGAACATGATCCCCGATGTAATGCATGTCACACTGTAGGATCTCAGTTGTCATTATGTCAGACTGTACGACAGTCAGACGCGAAAAACGGACGCAAGCAAGAGACTCGTACGGACCGAGTTTGACGTCATCAATCCGTGACACGTTCGGTAACGGTGAGCCGCATTCACAGACACAACGGTAGCGTTCAGCAAACAACAAAAACAAGCGCTGGCATTTTTCATTCACCTGACTCTTTTCAACATGTTCCCTGTTGTGATTTGATGTTGTCGCACGAAATGCGTCATCGGGTTCTGCGCTCCTATTGGTTCTTGATTTGACGGTCGTCCCAGGAGAAGTCACACTGCAGGATTGCGCCTCAAATCTTCTGACACTGCCAGAATTTTGTCCGAGGTAAAATTTGATCGCAACGGTCATTAATCGGTTGTTGGTGCACATGTTAAACTAAGGATCAAAGACTTCAGATTTTAGCCTAGGATCAGAGAAATCTTTTAGGATTTCAAAATTTGTCTCAGACGGCCAAATCGTGGCCAAAATCGCACAGTGTGCACCCGGCTTAAATTATACTAAATTTACGTAGCCTAGTCTATATCCTTCCGTCAGCCCAGACGACTGGCCCACTTGAGGGGAAAACTCGAATCTATTTTGTCTCAGTGGTGTAAAAGCGCTCGTCAATGTAAAAATGTTTGAGATATCCAATCAAATCGAAGGAGGCGGGATTTATTGTCCACAGAAACCGAGCAGCACTTGAATGCGAGCCGAGGTTAGATAAACAGCTGAACTTGAAGAGTGAATACAGCAATATTTCAAAGTTAAACAATGGACATCAATTTCCAGGGATGCAAACTAATGCTGACCTTTTCAAATTCCTCAGATTGTAAAGCTATTTACATTATTCGACACAATGCACAACGAAACATTAACATAGCAGTTTTCAGCACATCAGAGTGAATGTTTGTGTCTGTTTCCAGGCTTTCTTCAGTAATACCACAGTCATTTGAAAATGATTCATATAACTCAAAATATTATTTTCACTAAAACTGCCATCTTTCATATTCAAGTAGCCCATGCCCCGTGAAGGAATGTGTCGTATACTAAAATAAATATAGGCTATAATTTGCTAGTTAGTTCACATGCATTATTTTACACACTAGCAATAACAATTTGAAATAATTAAGACTTTTTTTCTAATGTTTTTGAAAGGAGAAGGCTACATTTATTTGATTAAAAATACAGTAAAAACACAATATTAAGAAATATTAATACAAATTCTGATAGCTGTTGTGAATATATAGTCAAATGTATTTTATTCCTGTGATCAAAGCTGAATGTTCAGCATCATTACTCCAGTCTTCAGTGTCACATGGACCTGCAGATATCATTCTTATGTGATGCATTTTTCATTTAAAAAATATAACCAATATGATTTTCAAACAATTAGAGCTCTATTCCATAAAATGACAGATGTCAAGCTATAACCGAATACTATAACCACTAGAAAGGCACCATAAAATAGTCCACATTCTGCACTATACTAAGTCCTAGACCATAGCATTGCTTTATATGGACTGATTTTATGGTAGGTATTGGACTTTAGTGATATTAAACATCACTGTATGGAAAAGATTTCAAAATGTATAAAATAAAAATCTAAATCATGTATTAATTGTCATGTGCAGAAGACCAATATCCTAAAGAAGCGTGTCAGTCATTCATTAATGTTTAATGATAAGCATTTCAATAAAAAATAGCATTTATATTTCTGTATAAATAGCCTCTATATGCTACACTGCAAAAAATGCTTTTCTTAGTATTTTTGTCTTGTTTTCAGTCCAAATATCAAAAAAATCTTACATTAAGAAGCATATACTAGACAAGTAAAAGTTTTTGTCTTGTTTTGGGGGAAAATAACTCAAAATTAAGGGAGTTTTTGCTTAAAATAAGCAATATAATCTTAATTCAAACAGAAAACAAGATTATTTTGCTTACCCCATTGGCAGATTATTTTTCTTATTTTAAGCAAAAACTCCCTTTATTTTGAGTTATTTTCCCCCAAAACAAGACAAAAACTTTTGCTTGTCTAGAAAATGCTTCTTAATGTAAGATTTTTTAGATATTTGGACTGAAAACAAGACAATACACTGCAAAAAATGCTTTTCTTACTTAGTATTTTTGTCTTGTTTCTGGTCCAAACATCTAAAAATTCTCAAAACAAGAAGCGTTTACTAGCCAAATAAAAATGATTGTCTTGTTTTGGGAGGAAATAACTCAAAATTAAGTGAGTTTTTGCTTAAAATAAGAAAAATAATCTGCCAATGGGGTAAGAAAAATAATCTTAATTCAAACAGAAAACAAGATTATTTTGCTTACCCCATTGGCAAAAAATCTAAAAAATCTTACATTAAGAGGCATTTACTAGCCAAATAAAAATGATTGTCTTGTTTTGGGGGGAAATAACTCAAAATTAAGTGAGTTTTTGCTTAAAATAAGAAAAATAATCTTAATTATTTATTATTTTGCTTACCCCATTGGCAGATTATATTTCTTATTTTAAGCAAAAACTCACTTCATTTTGAGTTAATTTCCCCCAAAACAAGACAACAACTTTTGCTTGTCTAGTAAATGCTTCTTAATGTAAGATTTTTTAGATATTTGGACTGAAAACAAGACAAAAAATACTAAGAAAAGCATTTTTTGCAGTGTAATAAGTGGTGTTTAAAAATGCTCTGTGCATAATGAGCTGGTGTGTTTATGGTGAGATGTGTTGTGGACCGGAATTGTTATGGGCCGCTCTGTGCCAGAAAAGCCCCAGTCTAATTTATAGATCTTTCTGCAGGATGCAATTGGACATTTGTGATGGGCACTAAACACAGCTATAAATGTTCATCACTCAATCAAAAATGCACTATAACATTTTCCAAGACGTTTACATCTGACTGTTCAAACTTCTGCCAAAAAAAAAAAAAACCTACTGGGACTGGGAGTTTCTTTCCTCCAGTCCTCCTCTGAGATCCTATTGGTGCCTGTAAGTTTGAGAACAGGAGAATCCCCTTTCCCGTGGGCAAATGAAGACCTGGACTGTTTAGTCTTAAGAGGATGAGCAATAAAGAGCTCTATCGATCTATCGATCGCGATGCTGCTGACAGACTGACGGCGAAAGACTCTCGTGTCGTCTGAACCCTCGTCAGGATGCAGGGAATCGCCACTCCTGTGGATGCTTCAGGGAAAAGTTGCAAGAAGATGAAGGTGGAAAATATGAAGAATGACACATTGCAGTATGACAGAGATGCACCAGCAGGTTAGCGTTTCATAATCGTGTTGGAGGGGGAACATTCTAGCGTTGCTTGAACAAATGTTAACTGGTTTGTGTTGAGCGATACCATTCGTGTAAGTTTGTTCTGATTACTTGTGAAGATCAGCGAAACGACAGGAAGAAAAAAAGCGCGAAGCTGAGAGAACCTGAGGCTGCGAGAGAAATCCGGGCAGATCTTCAGGGATCTGACCTGTGGAAGAGATTTCATGAGATCGGCACAGAGATGATCATCACGAAAGTGGGGAGGTAGGTGGCAATATAGACTTATCTGTTCTAAAATCAATGACAATATAACCTGGCAGCAGATCTGTAGGCCTATCTCTTGTAAAAATAAAATAAATAAATAAATAAAATTCAGTTTATCCTGTAGGATCTTATTGGATTCTTAAATCACAATGTCCAATACGATTCTAAGGATCCTACAGGATAAACTGCAATTCCATTCAAATAAATCAGAATGTCCAATAAGATTCTATTTTATCCTCCTGGGACCCAAAAATAGACTTTTGTCCACTGTAGTGGACATTATATTTTAGTGAATTTCTCTGACATCATACATGTCACATGTCACAGTCTGGATGTCCTGTAAAGAGCACATTCGGGGCTTTGCAGAGATACCAAATGTTTGGAGGTTTCACCAGGACAACAACTTCTTCTTGCTCTTTAAAAACGGCTGACATTAATGTTTAGCACTCTTATGGAAATATGATCATATTTTTAAATCATAATTTAAATCGGATTAATTTTCAAATTGTTTGTTATAAATCAACATCTCAGGAAAATGTTATGGGGTTTCTAATCAAAATATGACTTTCTGTTACAAAACAGGGCATTATTTCATAAATGACCACTGTAGTGGACGCCAGGATTTAAATCATGTTTATCAGACATTCTGGAGACATAACAAGTGGACAGGGAAAGAAATTACATATCAGTATTCCTATGAAATATTAGATATTATTATGAAAATGTTGCCAATTTTTCCTCCCATTATTACACTTCTATTTCATGTTGCACCAAGAACACATTAATATGCAGATTAGATGCAGTGAATAGATTGTATTGAATGGGAAAATCCAAGTATTGTCATTTTACCCACATATTTAATAAAGTAAAATGAATGCATTTCATTATATCTTTCATAACATAGTTCAGAATCATCTTTAAATAAAGTTTGTTTAAAAAAACCCTGAAACCTAAAAATTGATTGGTGAATTAAAAATAAATCCCATTGTTTTTGCCTATACATGCAATTTCATGTCCTTTAATTTAAACAACTGAGTCCTGCTGTCAACTACAGAGGACATATCATGACATATGAATAAAATATCATTTTTCAAAAATGTTTTTTTTTTCTTCCCCCATTTGTTTCTTATGCTCTAAATGACATAAAAAAATACTAAATTCAAAAAACTTTTTTTTCTGGGTCCCAGGAGGATATTGGAATCTACTTTGTCCTGTAGGATCTTGGATTCTTTTATTTAATGGAATTTCATTTTGTCCTGTGATATTTTTCATTATTACTTTATTTAAATTATAAATGAATTAATTTATTTTTAGAGTAACTTAACTTTTTTAAAGTAACATTGTGTGTGTGTGTGTGTGTGTGTGTGTGTGTGTGTGTGTGTGTGTGTGTGTGTGTGTGTGTGTGTGTGTGTGTGTGTGTGTGTGAGAGAGAGACCCAATTGGATCCCATTACAATCCTGTAGAAATGATCGTCTTGATTGTCTTGAAAAATGATTGTCTTATAAGACAATTCCCACAGAATCCTATAGGAATGGTTCCAAAATATGATCCTTTAGGATTTTTTTGACAAGGGTAGAACCAAAAAACGGGGGTTTGACCCTGGTTTTAATATCATGTGTTGGTGCTGTAAAACACAGGGTCAGCCTTTATACTGTATGACTGCAGAAAATTGAATGAATAAAAAAAAAAGTTGGGGAGTAAAGCACAGTGTCTAATGTATATGAAACAAGAGTGAGAATGAGTAGGGCTAAGTGATAAGTAGTGTTAGTCAAGACCACCTAAACCGAGACCAAGACCAGACCTGCACTCCTCAAAATCATCTAAAACAGCCATATCTACTGTCTTATATTTAATCAATAATTACTATTAGAATAATAAGACACTATAGAGCTGTTTCCAATCAAATCACTAACAATAAAATTCATCTTTGTACCAATTCAGATGCAACTTCTGTGCCACCTTTGCAACACAATTATACCTGCATAAATAATGTTGAGATTAATGTTTTGACGGGGAAAAAAAAGAAATTCAATATAGAAATATAATGGGAAAATAAAAGGATATGTCTAATCTTAAATATGAAACTGAATCATTTATTCAACTGGTTCATTTAGTAACAGAGCATGTTGTCGAAATAGCGAAACTTAAAAATTGTCACTTAATATTACAATTTCAATCACGTTTGCAATCGTGCTCATGTTCGTGAAAACAGCTCTCTTGTTCTTGTTATATTGCTTTGTTATATAAAAATCTCATACAAATACTTTTTTGCAATCATATCTTGAATTTTTTGTCCATTTGTATACATTTTAGGCATTTTAGTTTTTTGAGACAATCCTGCATTGATTTCGAACCTGGCACCACAGTAACAAAATAAATCACATTAGAAATAAGTTATTGATTGCATTTTAACCAGTAAGTTTTACATCAAATCACATGAATAATGTTAACAAATGAATCAGACAATGCACCGGCAATTTAGTGATATCCTCAAAGTTGTGGTCTTTGTTGTAGTCAAGAGCAAGACCTTCAAAAAATGGTCTTAAAGGCGGCATGAAATCAAATTTTACAATTCTTATTTTTATATTTAATATTGTAGTGTTTACTATAACTGATTTATCTGTGCACTTCATTATTTAAAAAAAAATCATTTACCCTTATAATCTTTAATCAAATATGTTAACTTTCCCTCCCCCATCGAAACGACCTCTCTTCTCTCCCGGTCATGTGCTATGGCGAGAGGGCGGGGTTATCGCCTCATCTCGTTTCTGCACCGCCTCTCAGAAACCTGTCACTGATCGTAGCATGGTGGTTAGGTGCATTTTTCTCGGTGTACACAATACCTTCTTCAAGACGGATTTGAGGCAAAAAGAGAGAAATATATGAGAAATAAAAGCTTTTTTTATGGAAAAATTACTCAATATAGTCGGACGAACAGCTTGTCATGACGGCTCGCACTGAGGAATGCAGCGTGTGTGAACCTTATAAGGGAGAGCTGAGAATTTTTTTTTACAGAAATCAAGCCATAAAAGACTTAAAATAAGTTAAATCTGTAGCATAAACCAGCGAAAAGTGAGGAAATATGCTCAGTAAACAGTGTTAATTTAGTTGACGAATAATTTTCGTCATAATTTTCGTCAACAACCTTTTTTCACTGACGAAAACGAGACGCTAACTAAATAAAAACTAGTGTTGGATGACAAAAACTATGACGAAAATCAACTGTCATTTTCATCAACAAATAAAAACGAGACGAAAATGTTAGAGAGGGACGATTAGGGAAGAGATCCAGTCAGAACTGATGTCCTGTGTAACAGATGCTGATCTAACCGCTGGAGAACACGGAGCTGTTGCGCTTCTACAGGCTCATCCCCAATCCAGCGCTAGAGCGGCTCACAATCAATGAATAACACACATTTATGCCAGCCAATTGTTTATGAACTAATGCTGATCAATAATGACAATGTTTACTTTACGATGTTTATATAGTAATGTGTTTTAGACGGTTGTAACAATGCATATTTTATCTCCTCATCTGAACTTGAATGAGCTCCTGCAACTGTAAGGCGAGATTTCAAAATAAGAGTCCCGGTGTATTTCCAGCTGGTTTATAATTAAAAGTCACGCATTATATATTTGTTTTTGCTTACACAATAAACTGTATTTAATTTCATTCCCATTTAATTCATAGTCAGGAGGAAAGACCAGTATTTGGCACACATTCAATAAAGTATCAGGGTTATAATAGTTCACTAAAACCATTTAAAAAATCTTTGTTACTTGAAAATAAATAAATGTTAACTGAAATGTAAAAAATAAATAAACTTATTTGAAGCTTTAGCTTAACATGATATACTAACTAAAACAGAAATACAAAGTTATGAAAACTATATAGATGTTTTTAAAAAACAAAAAAGTGAATTGAGCTCTTTCGTGTATTTTTAATGTCAAAAACAAAATGATGTCAAAATGTCAGTTCAAGTGACAGTCGGTTATGTAATACTTAAATGCTTAATGTATTACAATTGAACTAAACTCATTAGATTTTAGGAGACTAAATCTACTGTAGATTTAGCCGACTAAATTCTTATGATATTTAGTCGACAAAAACTAGACTAAAACTAAAAACAATTCAGGTGACTAAAATATGACTAAACCTAAATGGCATTTTAGTCAAAAGACTATGACTAAAACTAAACTAAACTAAAACAAAATATGCTGTCAAAATCGGTAACATATGTAGAAGAGATTTAGAGAGAAAATACATTTATT
The DNA here is from genome assembly GCA_023566225.1 of Romanogobio albipinnatus. Classification (NCBI taxonomy): domain Eukaryota; kingdom Metazoa; phylum Chordata; class Actinopteri; order Cypriniformes; family Gobionidae; genus Romanogobio; species Romanogobio albipinnatus. The sequence continues at coordinate 51,022,913 of CM042246.1, read as the reverse complement.
TAAGAGATAGATCAAGTTTTTCTCCACAACTGAATGCAAACTTCAAATCTGCCTCCATTTTGTTAGCAACGCCCAACTTCCAACGATCCAATCAATTCCCGAAGGACGAAATCAGGCCTCGCCCTACATTTTTTCTAATTTCAGAAGCCGTTTCACTCGGATATACGTCACAATAAGGAGAAAAAGACAATCTCAACTTCCGTTTAATGCCAACTATAAGACCGGTCTCGAGTACTACAACACTAGTGATAAGATTAGACTATACTTATGTTGATATCAGGTATGTTTATCTTTAAAAGCGTACACAACTTTTAAAATCTGAACAGTTTTTAAGTCACTAGACATCGTAGATTTGCTGACTTTGCTGTTACAGAGAAAGACTGGGCATCGTACATGTAAAGGCCAGTTCACACCACACAGACAGAACACGTTTGTTGGGTTTTGGTGGATCAGTGTGTTACCCCAGTCGGCGTCTGTTGCCGTTGGTCAGGGTTTGTTTTCACCCGACTGAACATGTTCAATCAGTGTTTGTCGGTGTCTGTTGGCATTTGTCTGTGTGGTGTGAATTGACCTTAACGTGACTGAGGATTACACACCACACTATCAAGTTACACAATATAACCAAGCGAAGAGGTGTGTGTTTCTGTGTGAGTTTGATGTGTTCAAAACGACCTGACAGTCTGGTAGTGCGTAATCCACAGCTGTTTAGTGTATGATGCCCCGTTTTCTGTAGCCTGACCATTTATAAACATCGGCAAGTGTATGAAGCCTAGTCTTTTAAAATCTGTTCAGATTGTAAAAGTCATGTAGTGTATTCCAGTCTACAGAGCCCATAAGGCAGGGGTGTCCAACCCTGGTCCTGGAGAGCTACCACCCAGCAGATTTTAGCTCCAACCTGAATCAAACACACCTGAATCAGCTAATCATGGTGTTCAGGGCATAGATATACATAATAAAGGCTAGATGTCTTACGGTGGAGTCTTTAACGTCATCACCGGCGGCCATCTTGTCACAGGCAAGCTGTGGTACCTGATGTAAGGTGAGTGATCTGAACACAAATACTCTTATCTCGCTGAGATCTTGACGGATTTACTAATGGTTTGGTTTCTTACAAACGTTATTAACGTGGCTTTAATTCTGGATGCTTGAACAAATTATGAATAATTTTTCATAAGTATGCAGTGTCATAACTACATCTCTGACGTTTATAACAAACCAAAGAGTTTGAAAATCGGTAGAAAATTGAGCAAGTTATGGTTATTTAAAAAGTGCACGCACCATTAAAACACAATGCGAGTGGGCGAGCTGCCTGTGACAAGATGGCCGCCAGGTGCGGATGTCGACCTCCATTGGCCAGCAGCACGGACGAGACATCTAGTCTTTATTATGTATATCTATGGTTCAGGGTGCTAGATAATTACAGACAGGTGTGTTGGAGCAGGGTTGGAAGTGAAATCTGCAGGACGGTAGCTCTCCAGGAGCAGGGTTGGACACCCCTGCCCTAAGGGTACATGGTGGTGAAAAAAAATATGAGATGGGAGGAAAATTAATAAGTCAATGCTTTTGTGTTCTCTTGCAAAATGTTTATTGTCTCCAAGAAACTTTGCATTCAATCGCTTTTTTTCTACCATCTAATTTTTTCTTCTACACCATGTCCCTTTAGGGGCTCCATACTAGTCTTTTGATGACCCCCGACTGGACGAACTCAGACCCTGCGTATGTAGTATGTGAGATTAGAATAACTGTGTCCCAAAGCATAGTATGTTGAAAAGAGTATGTCAAAAGGCCCCGGATGGTCTACTATTTCCAGTATATTTTTTAAGTGTGGATCCGTGCACACTATAAAGGCTAATATTGCCCACAACCCATTGCGTTTGGAGGAGGATTCGGTTCAGAACTACAAGCACGAGTAAGAAGTGTTTTGGCAAATATGCGCGACCGACGGTGAAAGGTTTAGATAAAGGTTTTGAGTGACTAATAATCAAAGTTTAACCTGATAAAAAATATGTATTTATCTTGTGATTTCTCGTGATGAACGAAATCTGACTCCTGCTGCGTTTGTGACGTGACTTTCGTTCGGCTCACTCACACTTTATTGAAAAGACACGTTCAGTTTTTAATTGTAGTGTTTATTCTCTAACTGAACGAAATTATTGTATTACTATGAATATCAAAACCACGGTGGGGGTGGTGTCATGGTGGGCAAGTGATAACCAGTAGTCGTGGCTTTGGGAGGGTCCTCGTTGAGCAGTGAAGCAAGTGCATTCTGGGAGTTGTTGTCTTTCATCCACATGAGACAAAAATAATTTTTTTCAGTGTAGAAGGCACCAAATTCAAAAATAATTTCACATTTGTACTACATAAATGACCCAGTTTAAATACACATTCATCTTCCCAGCGCTGAAGTGCCCCTTTAATGACGTGATGGTACACTCTAAAAAATGCTGGGTTTAAAATAACCCAAATTGGGTTCAATGTTTGCTTAAAACAACCCAATTGCTGGGTTAAAACAACTCAATTGCTGGGTTAGTCCATTTTCAACCCAACTTGGGTTATTTTTAACCCAACATTTTTTAGTGTGTATGTCACAAAGCTTGCCTACCCTCAAAAGTATGTTGTGTTGTTTGTGTATCCTTTTTTTAATCTGTCAGCCAAACAGCTGTATTGATGTTATAATGTCTGTGTTGATTGTGTATCTGTCATCTGCTCAGGAGAATGTTCCCCTCTGTCCGAGTCAAGGTGCACAATCTGGACCCCTTCCAGCAATACTCCATTGCCATGGACATCATGCCTGTGGACTCAATGAGATACAGGTATACTGGTCTGTCCTTCAGTCTGAACTGATTAAAAAAAAAAAAAGCATGAAATTAAGATGAGAAGGATAAAAAGATGATATAGATAAGGCGAATATTGAATTATGAAATTACATTCGCCATTGAATCGCCTCCATACTAGTACAGAATCGCCATTGGCTAGTAAAGTTTTTTGTTTATTTTATTGATATATAATTCCACCAAATCTGCTTATCTTTGTAAAATGGCAGTTTTGTAAATATCTAAATGTACACTCTTAACATCAAGCATTATATTATGATATGATAATCAAGCACTATTTAATGATAGAACTTCAGTATCAGTCCCTCCGGAAAAACGTGATTATGCGATCGCATGATTTAATGCATAATCAGCCAAAGTCCGCATATTTATGCGGGGGCCGCATTTTTTCAAATACGCCGCACTTTCGCCGCGTAAATTGCCTATTTCCGCATGCAAAATATGCGGGGCTAGCATGATTTCATAATCCCCGCATTTTCATTGCAAAAAAGTCATATACATTAGCAGAAAGTTGAAAAATGTTCGTTTACGTCACACAAGAGCCGCCATTTCCCCCTGTTGCCATGGGAACGTTTTGAAGTGACGTAATTACCCGACGTGAACGTCATCGAAAAGCTGCAAACCCCGTGGAGAAACATAGATATCGGTGAAACCATGATGAAGCACGCAAATTCCCATTTGCCAACAAAAATAACAGCAAAAGACCGCGCAAAGCAGTTTCCCGGTGTGTTGACCGATTTCAAAACACAGCATCATGAAGCTTCGAAGCGTTATGAGTCGATTCAGCGGTTTGGAGCGTTATGAATCAATGAGTCGATTCAGCGGTTTGGATCGCCAAAGTCACGTATTTCAGCAGTTTGACACGCGATCCGAATCATGAATCGACTCACTGATTCATAACGCTTCGAAGCTTCATGATGCTGTTTTTTGAACTATATAAGTCGTTATTTAGGTTTTAGCACAAAAACTATTCTCGTCGCTTCATAAAGTTATTGTAGAAGCACTGTAGTGAGATGGACTTTTGTGGGTCTTGAAAGTGTAAAGTGCATTGTGCCAATAGAGGCCTTTCTGAGCCATTAGATTTCAACACAAATATCTTCATTTGTGTTCTGAAGATGAACGGAGGTCTTATGGGTGTCCAACGACATGAGGGGACGTCATTAATGACACAATTTTCATTTTTGGGTGAACTAACCCTTTAAGAGATTGCACTTTGTGCATTGGAAGCACTCAAATGTCTGTTTTGTGTAGCTACCTCTGTAAAACAGGAAGTTATTAATTCATTTTTTCAGAAGTTGTAGCATATTCCCTTTGTAAAGCTACAGAACTTGTTTGACTCAATGTTTTGTAAATTTGAGCCGTGTGTTTATTAAGGTCTTCAATAAAACAAGATGAGAACTTAAATATTCCCAGCACTTTCTGTGATGTAGTACTTTTTTTCTCTTTTTCATCAAACCGCAGTTTTTGCAAGTTCCCGCAATTTTATCGCATAAAATTGCATAAATATCCCGCATTTTCCATCGAATTTTTTAAGAAAACGTGCCGCACAATCAAGGATTTTTGCCCGCAACAATCACAAAAAAAAGCCGCATTTTTCTGGAAGGACTGCTTAGAACTAAATCTTGGTAAGCATGTATGAATGCATATTTGTAATTTTAACTAAACTTAGGACTGGTGGTGCTTAAGATAGTGCTGGTCAATCAGTGTTTCTGTAAAAAAATTGATAATAGCAAAGTCCCTTTAAGACAAGTAATTTCACTTGGCGGCCATCTTTGAAATACCTCTTAGCATGCAAATGCAGCTCCTATCTCTTTGAAGGGGGAAACATCAAATTCTCCAAAACTGTTTGTCAAGTTTACGATTAAAGTTCATATTTGAAATCACCAATGAAATCTGACAACAACTGTCTCATACATTTTGTTTCTAAACACTCGAATCATGAAAAAAAAATGCATTTTTCAGCCTGGACAAAGCTAATTCACGCAATCCTAAGCGTGTCTCAGAAACACTGCCTTATTCTATAGCAACCAGAGCTTCTAACAGCAGCTGCAGTGATGCGATGACTTTACTAATCAACCATTGGCTCTTTCATTTAGAAGGCGGGGCTTGTTCGCCATATTTGGTGTTGCACTTTCTCCCATTCATAAGTAAATATAAAAAATGATCTTTGATAATAGTAATAGATAATAGTAATTATTATTAAAAGATAATAATGCTACTACTAATTCTACTACTAATAACTACATACAACGCACTAAGGATTGATGAGCTGCTGTGTTCATGAATATTAATCACGTTGTCAGCGTTCGCTCGAACTGATTTGCTCAAATCAAAACAGGGACGTAATAGATGAGCACCAGCCAATGAGATTGATGCTTTTTTGCATTAGTCGCGCCCACTAACGGTACACTGCGCATCCATTGAGCTAAATTGAAATAGTAGAGATCGCTTGAAAATATATCTGTGCTAAACTTATGTTAAAGTCCCCCTGTAGTCAATCACCAAAATGACATATTTAAACGTTTTCCCTATGAAAAAAAATATTTTTTCATATGCAAATGAGCCCTGCCCCCACTTACTCGCACAAGCTCAGAAATACAGTCGGCCAACTTAGCGACGTAAATGCTGCACAATGGCGCTCTTTACAACGTCAGGCACATAACGGTAATTAATATGATAATCCTTTTGCTTGACTATTTTATTAAACAGCTAATAATGTGTTGCTAATGTTACACAAACCATGTTCCCATTCGCTTGATTTTCACCACAGGGGGACTTTAACACACACACTGGCGATTAAAATCTAAGAATTTATTAGCCAATGGCTAATGATAGACATTATTTAGTCGACCAGAGGGAAGATTTAGTCGCATTGTAGTGGGTTACTTAAAGAAATCCAAGCTATTGTTATTATCTTCCGTGTTAGGTATGTGTACCACAGCTCTCAGTGGATGGTGGCTGGAAACACAGATCCATCATGCATCTCCCCTCATCTGTATGTCCACCCGGACTCGCCGTGTTCAGGAGAGAACTGGATGAGACAGGTGATTAGCTTTGATCGTGTCAAACTCACCAACAATGAGATGGATGACAAAGGCCATGTGAGTTCCCTTTCTTTCACATGACTACCTTACACTACAACATAAATCAATAACACTTCAGTATAAACACTAAATGGTGTCCAATGTCATTTGAAATTCAGATAATCCTGAAGTCCATGCACAAATACAAGCCACGCATACACGTTATTCTGCATAGTCCTCTTGAATGCGTGTCACAGACTCTACCATCACTGCCAGCGGAGGGTGTGTACACCTTCTCCTTCCCTGAGACTCAGTTCACCACTGTCACAGCCTACCAAAACCAACAGGTAACTTATCTCAACAGTTCTCTAGGATTAGAGATTAGATCGGGCCCAAAAAATCAAGCCCAACCCTACCCGAGCCCGATTTAAACCCGACCATTTTTGAATACGTGGGCGTTCTGACAAGAACGAGCCTGTAATGAGCGAAGCGAAGCACACCGGTGTGACGCTCAGCTCAATAATCTGCTCTATGCCAGCGCTCCACTCATGAACCGCTCACCGGTCAAACAACGTTCGCTCAAATCCCCCTCAGACATGACATTTATCTGTACTGTAGCCTACTGTACTTGATGTAGCCATTAAACATTGTATTTTGTTTCATATTTATGTTTAAATATTATGGCTACAGGCTATATTGATTATGAAAAGTGCAAAGATGCAAGTGGGTCAGAAATTATTTTGACCACTTCATTAAGTTTTGTTTTGTAGAAAGCCTTTCTTTTAATTGTATCTTAATTTTAATCAATGTTTCATCAGCCAATTGCCTGGATTTAATAAATAAGAAGCAAATCGACTATAGCAGACAATAATCGTGACATGGAGGCGCGGGAGCGATCACTTGCATTGCTCTTGAATAAATAAACCCAAACTCAGCAGCTACTTGCCTCACAGACATGAGAAATATGTGTATAGAAAGCTTCAAATGTCTACTTTTAAACGAAACAGTTCGAAACGAATATTAATAGTTAAGCAAAGTGCAGTGTTCACGCGAGCAGCTCATGACTGGCGTCTCAGAGCGGTTCTGTGCAGAATGCTGCGCTTCATCACTGCATGTGCTGTGAGTTTAACACGCATTTTTAGACAAATCTTGACTTGTGCAACTTTGTACACATTTGTTTTTTAGTTGTAGTATTAGTTTAGCCTGACAAGCCAGACCCACAATAAAGATGTTGGGTCTGGGAACTCACCATTGGCATGGCTCAATCCGAGGGGCGGGACAAACGGTTGTCTTTCAAATTCCCTCTGCACCCAATAGGATAGCGCTACAACCAACCAGAGAGCAACGTGAAGTGGAGCTAGTTGATTAATTAAACTTTCGCCGTATCCAGTCGGCAAAACTCTGAACACATCTTCCTTTCTTAAGAATGACTTCAGTGCCGTTCTTTGTTCTTTTCTCAAAGAAGAGCTTAACTCCAAGTCTTCCAGAGTCGCGGCCAAAGCCGATTCGAAAGCCAGCTTCTTTGTTTACGAGTAGCACGCGAACCGCCGCAACTCTGCCGTGACGTGCCGTCATTATGTTAAGCCCGCCCACCGACTCTATACACGATGTGATTGGCCTGACTAGAGTTTGGTTTTTCCAGCTCACAGGTCTACCGAGAGTTGTGAGACTACACTCGCGGCAAATTAGATTTTCTGTCGCTAGGGTGCGTCTAGATTTCTAGGCTAGTATAAGTTCGTACATTGCTAAAAAAAATATATATAATTTCTGATTATGACATAGCTTTCTGCCCACCCAATTAGGCTAATAAAGTAATGATGACGTGCCCGGCCCGTCCCAAGGATAGTGATGGGAAATCGGCCCAACCCGGCCCGTGGGCAAGTTCATGCTGGGGCTCGGGCAGAGAATCTAAACTCTATCTAGGATTAATTCCAAACATGGAAATGTTAAGCTTCAGATGGTTCTTCATTTATGTAGGAAAGACGAGTCCAAACGTCTGGGACTACACTGGAATCTTGAAACAAATCAAAGTTTTAGTATCTTGTAAAATAGATGATACGTGCCACTGAGAAAATATGTTGTGGAGACTGACCAAACCATATTTACGGTATATACGGCAGTAAAGTGTAAGTAACATGCATAGTGACATGAGTGCCTTGTCTTAAGGTGCTTTCTTGCAATAAACCCATGGGAAAACATAACTATTTTATTTTTTGGGCAATTAGTGGCGAATTCAAATTAATTAGTATGATTTGATTAGTACAGTAAAGGTAGTAAAGTTAGCATGAATCCCACCCCTAAACCTTACTGATAGTAAGGCATAAGTTAACTGTGCCATTTTGAGATCATAAAAATATCTCAAATTAATATTTTGTGTTCAATTATTTATTTATCTGGCAAGTAACCGCATAATAATCGGGATAATTACACAGTGTAGTCTTTTATCACCCTGCAGAGATTTCTTTTTCATAATAATCTGCTGAATGGACAGCCTTGTCAGACTCCCCTTTTCAAACGATATGTAATGATATGTACAATCATTCTGATTCAAGCATATTATATTAAAACAAACATTTTGCCAGTCACACCTGTAAGTCAGAAGGACAATTAATGGAAAATTAATTACACAGCTGAATTTGTGAATTTGTTCTAAAAACAAGAAACCACAGGACAAACTGCCAACTTTTCATCAAGGTCTTAAAAAGATTGTTGTATGATTTATATTTCAGTGACTGATTTCCATAGCAGTTATAACTATATAAAACTGTACAAAACTATGCAGTTTTACAGAACAATTTCCCTCCTATTAGTGTTTTTTATGACAGCCATTAACCTTGTGGCAGTGTATATATCTGCCTTTCTTGCCGAAGTGACTGATTGTGTTTTTCTCTGGTACCTTTCAAGATAACAAAACTGAAGATTGACAGGAATCCTTTTGCCAAGGGCTTCCGGGAACGAAATGGGTAATGGATGTTATTATTTGTATAAATTATTGATATTACATATATATGCAAAACAATAAAAGGGCTTTATTACCTTAAGGCTGTTACATTAGCAGAATCATAATAAGGACATTATAATAAGTGTATTTTTATGACTTTCTCTCCCTCTCGTTCTTCTGCACTTTAGGGGCGTGTTGGGTGGGATTCTGGAGTCGTACTCATGGCACAATCCCTTTAACCTCGATTTCAAATCTTTTGCTATGGAGCTACAAGGTGAACATTTATAATTCAAAATATTGAATTATTTTATTTCAGTTGAAATATTGTTTTCACCCTGTAATGGTGGAAAATTTTGATAGCTAAAAGTACATTACCAGGTTTAATCAAGAGCCATATTATATGCAAGTCATAGGCAACTAAGTTTTTTCACAAAAAATGGTTTTAAGCCAGTTATTTATATATTTTGCTGTAATGTGTCAGTAGGAAATATCAGTTTACACTTCCAAACATTCCTTTTTCCATTAATTGTAATAATCCAGTGATATTTTTGTATGCACAAGGAGTCTGACAACAGCCGGAATGATCTGATCTCACCATTATCATCTGTGATTACATGAAGAAATCCAGAAGAACTGTGGCAACGTCTCCAAGACACTTGAAGAAACCGACTTGCAAAGCTGCAGTACTGTTAAAAGGTTTAGGCACTTGTGTAAAAGTGCTGTAAAGTGAGGATGCTTTTAAAAATAGTCATAAGTAGATTTTATTTATATTAACTTCTATTAACTAAATCAAATTAACGGTGTAACCACCGTTTGTCTGGTGTTTTTCAGTCATTTTTGACCGAAAAAGGTAAGGCTTTTTTTTTTTTTTACTTCATCAGAATGGTACAAAACTTGGTAAAGGTTTTGGCACTTGCTATGTGAACACCAAAAAAATAAATCTTGGACATTATTCTAAAAGGTCCTGAAAGAATAGTCACACTTGTGCTCCTCACAGTCAAAAATTAACGCATTGGAAATTAATGTGAGATGATATGTGAATGTGAGATCTAGTGGAAATGTTTGGTACTGCACCCAAACAAAATCTTACTGAAAGCTCATTTTTTTGAGATATCAAGCTCAAATTTGGATTAGCTTTGGCTTTCTTGCAGTTTTTAGAGTAAAATGTGTTTTTGAAAATATATATTTCCTATACAAATTGAAAATAGTATTGTTGGGCATTTTTAAAACAATAAACTTAAAATTCTGTACCTTTTTTTAACTTCACCTTTTTAGAAATGTCGTCTTTGAAAAAAGATCAAACTTAAGTCTCAAGCATTCAAGATTTACCACAGTTTAAGTTGGGAAATTCATTTTCTATGTATTTTCATTTTCAGGTCTATGCCCAAAAAGTGAATAAATCGATTATAACTACAGCATAAATATCATTTAGTACCATAAAATCACCTAAAAAATACACAATATTAAATAAAAAACATTATCGAACTAAAATATAGTACATTCATTTTAATAATAATAAAACAAAAATGCTGTCATTTTTGATTACCACGTGAAGAGCACCAGAGGGTTAAAGCTAGTTAGTTTTGCACATATATTTTTTCAGGTAACTTTCCAGGTCGGTTTCTACAAGCGTCTTGAAGATATTGCCACAGTTCTTCTGGATTTAGTCCAGAAGTCTTAGTTTTTTTTACATTAACTGTAAATAGATTATTACAGTTAATGGCAAAAGGAATATTTGGAAATGTAAGCTTATAATTCCTACTGACAAAAAAATAAATAACTGTCTTAAAAAAAATTTTTTGTTTGTTTTGGTGAAAATACTAATATACCTTAAACACATATACCTTAAAGTACAATTGCACAATTCTATATATATTATTTATTTTGTTCACAGCAGGCAGATGTTATGGATCTTCAGCCAGATTCGATGTCACCTCATCAATGACGTCCTTCCTGCCCAGCTCCTTTGCTCAAGCAGCCAATCCCATCACATTCTCAAGCCCTCAATGCTGCAAGATATTCCCGTCAAACAGTTTTCAAACATACAGAGCCTACTGCAACATTTGCCTGGGCAAACTCAGTAGGTACATTGGGTTGCGTCCCAGGTTAGACCTCCCCTTCATGACCAATAAAAAGAAAGGAGACATCTGTAGGAGTCACTGGCTCCATGATTCCACCACCACAAGTTCTTCTGTGCATCCTATCCCCAACATTTCAGCTGGATGGACCTCTGGACACTATCAAACTGAAAATGACAATATGGCATCAGCCTTTGTGTCACCCTACAGCTACAGTTTCCCCATGAGGAGCCAATTCTCTACTGTTGCCCATCATTTGGTGAGCCCTGTTCACCAAATGCCAATGATTTCCTCAAACTGTTTCTGTCCCTGACTCCAAACCTGTCAAAACACATACCCTAAAGAGGGCACTTGTATTCTAATGCAGCTTGATCTCATGAGCACACCTATATTTATTTGCGTTTGCACAGACACTGAATTTGAATAATTAATAATTTTTGTATTAACAACTTTAATTAAAGGTTTATGAATCTGTCCACGCTTTATATCAGGTGTCTTTAACTACTATGTACTTACATCAATAAAAAAATGCATATTGTACAATATACTGTGTTGATGTATTGCAAAACAAAGTGCTATTGAGGTGGGATACGGCGGGTGGGGTTAGGGACCGATTTGGTGGTTTAAGGGTGGGTTCAGACGTAAAGGAAGGGTCAACAGTGTAATTATAGATGTCATTACAGGAATTAATTACAGCTGTAATTATATGCAGGTAAATTTAAGTAAAAACATATGTGCCCAAGTGGATTGTATCAAATTATTAATTTAACTGTTCATAGAGCAGTGTTAATTTCGTTGACGATAACTAAATAAAAACTAGTGTTGGATGACAAAAACTAACGAAAATCAACTGTCATTTTCGTCAACAAATAAAAACGAGACGAAAATGTTAGGGAGGGATGATTAGGGAAGAGCTCCAGTCAGAACTGATATCCTGTGTAACAGATGAGCACATTTGATCTGAACTGATCTAACCGCTGGAGAACACGACGCTGTTGCGCTTCTACAGGCTCATCCCCAATCCAGCGCTCCAGACCGGCTCACAATCAATGAATAACACACATTTATGCCAGCCAATTGTTTATGAACTAATGCTGATGAATAATGACAATGTTTACTTTACGATGTTCATATAGTAATGTGTTTTAGACGGTTGTAACAATGCATATTTTATCTCCTCATCTGAACTTAAATGAGCTCCTGCAACTGCAACAGAGGCGTAAACATTTCAAAATAAGAGTCCCAGTGTATTTCCAGCTCGTTTATGATCAAAAGTCACGCATTATATATTCGTTTTTGCTTACACAATAAACTGTATTTAATTTAATTCCCATTTAATTCATAGTCAGGAGGAAAGACCAGTATTTGACACACATTCAATAAAGTATCAGGGTTATAATAGTTCACTAAAACCATATAACAAATCTTTGTTACTTGAAAATAAATAAATGTTAACTGAAATTTAAAAAATAAATAAACTTATTTAAAGCTTTAGCTTAACATGATATACTAACTAAAACAGAAATACAAAGTTATAAAAACTATATAGATGTTTTTAAAAACAAACAAAAAAGTGAATTGAGCTCTTTCGTGTATTTTTAATGTCAAAAACAAAATGATGTCAAAATGTCAGTTCAAGTGACAGTCTGTTATGTAATACTTAAATGCTTAATGTATTACAATTTAACTAAACTCATTAGATTTTAGGAGACAATCTACTGTAGATTTAGTCGACTAAAATCTTATGATATTTAGTCGACTAAAACTAGACTAAAACTAAAAACAATTCAGGTGACTAAAATATGACTAAACCTAAATGGCATTTTAGTCAAAAGACTATGACTAAAACTAAATCAAAATATGCGGTCAATTAACACTGTCATAGAGTTGACACTATAAAGTGGGACCATGAATCCTTATTGAATCTGTGGATATTATGTCATGTAACTGCTCCGAGACACACGGGTGATGATCCAAATGCAGATGTTAAGTTGATACATTCATTGAATAAATCGATTGATTCTTTTGTATTTATTATCACTGATATAAATTATGTTTTCAGTTTTGTTTAACATAGCTGACACATTTGCAACTTAATTTTTCTTTCTTTCTGTGGCGTCTGATGCCACATTTAACCTGTTTTGTAAGGATTTTTAAACAAGACAATCTAAAATGAATACAAATCATTTAACCATTTCCTTTCATGATTTTTTGTTTATTTTAAAGTAATCTATTATATTTGCACAAAAGCATGTTAACAAATGCTCATTGCCTCTCACATGTCTTGGGACCGATTGTGACATGCTCTTATTCTGTTGATGTTTTCCCTACAGCAGTTCCCAAACCTGGTCCTGGAGTTCCTCCAACTCTGCACATGTTGTATGTTCCACTCATTAAACTCATCTGAATCTACTCATTAGCTCATTAGTAGAGACTCCCATTCACTATTCCCTACATTAATATAGTCCACTTGAAGGAGTGAATGAAAATGAGTGAGAGAATTTGGACACTGAGTGTGCCAGAAGGTCTGCCGCTTTTGCATATATTGTGCTGACTGCTTAATAATCATTTGAAATGTAGCAAAATGGCAGCTCCAGTAGTAATGAAAAGATTTATCTTTAACTCGGTCATGGAAACAAGCACATATAAACCTTAATTAAACAATTTAGTAATACATTAAAAAGGTATTTATACATGCATGATATTACGCTCTACCCACATCGGACCAGCGGTTTGGAAAATGGATGGATGGATTCAGCTGTGGGCGCCATCTTCTGGCAAGACATGGAAATTAATTCAGCGCAACCCTCACAATGTATTATGGTTATTCTCTAGCCATTGAGTGTACATTGGTTGTACACTCATTACTGCAGTGCATTGTGAGATTGATTGAGTGTGCTCGATAATGTCTACTATGGTTTCGGACACCACTGCAAATGGCTGTCCCATCAAATTGTCTTATTTAAGGGTAGGGGGGCGATTTCGGACACACCCCTGACCTGGAGTGTGTCAGTGTGGGTGTGTCAGATAAGAGAGACGTCCAAAATGTGTACTGTTAAGGGGTACTTTAAGACCATTGTGGGGAATAACCTTTTCCAATTCCTCAAAATTATTGGCCAGATGCAGCTCACCTTCAGTGGCAGGAGTGTGGGCAGGGCTTCCCTCAATATCGTTACTCCATGAGCACACCCACTCAGGCTCCGGGTCGGTGATAGGCTCAGGCATCCTCTCTGGCATGCTCATGCTCCATGTCTGCGGTTGGCTCTGGCATTTCGTCCGTGAATGATATGAAAGGCGGCTGGCTGGGCTTTGGGTCCGTAGTGTGGCTGGTGATGTCCTCCGCTGGGCAGATGGTGAATGAAAATCCACAATTCCCCAGCACCCACTCCATGAATCCAGCAAATATCCCTCGAGGACCATCACCGGGCAGGCATGCCTTAGTTGCCTACTCGGCCATGGAAACCCATTCCATGAAGCTCTACACACTGTTCTTGAGCTCATCTGAAGGACACAGAAGTTTGGAAGTCTGGAGCTGTTGACTCTGCAGAAAGTTGGCGACTTCTGTGCACTGTGACCCTTAGCATGTGCTGACCCCGCTCTGTGATTTTACGTGGCCGACCACTTTGTGGCTGAGTTGCTGTTGTTCCCAATTGCTTCCACTTTGTTATAACACCACTAACAGTTGAGCGTGGAATATTTAGTAGTGAGGAAATTTCCCGAATGGACTTATTGCACAGGTGGCAACCGATCACAGTACCACGCTTGAGTTCTCTGAGCTCCTGAGAGCGGCCCATTCTCTCACTAATGTGTGTAGAAGCGGCTGCATGATTTATACACCTTTGCTTGGCCACTTTAATGAGCATATGCTAATTAAATTTTTGTCTCCCGATGGACACCTCAGTCCAGGAGGGAAAAGGGGCAGTGATTTGGTTCACTTTTTGAAACCACTCCTGTGCACGTCTTTGGTCTGTGGCCCTGTCAACTTCCTGTATCTGACATTTATCCATTTGATCCATCTGATCCACGTCCCTTTCACTGGAACACTTTAGACCTCAGGATCAGGTGGCCGAGCCAAACAGGTGATTTAGAGCCGCTCTGTGGCTGCTCCTCTTTGAAGTGCCTCTGTGAGGTCAGTGCAGTCAGGTGGCTGCAGATGTTGCTGTCAGTCTGAAACCTGACATACAGGATGTGTTCAGCATGTCTCGATTGCCCCGTCTCCTTGTGCAGGTAATTGATTTCAGGGCACATGCCCCCTCCCACCTCGTTCGTTGAGTGTTTAGAGTCCACAGCCTGGCCTGTGGTGCGCTGTCAATGGTAATTCAATTAGAGACGCAGGAGTGTGACTAACTGCAACCTGCCATGGATCTTTCCATATGTGTGTTTTTACCCCTCTCACCAACCACAAGCTGACACACACACATACACACACACATACATAGGCTGATGTAGCTGTTGCATGTCCTTAGACAGACCCATGCTATGCAGAACAATGTCACCTTGTTCTGTTTTGGATCGTTACGTTTTTTTGCATTGTGACATTATATTAGAAAAGTGAGCTTATTTATCATATCATATCATCATTTGGCAGACGCTTTTATCCAAAGCGACTTACAGTGCCCTTATTACAGGGACAATCCCCCTGGAGCAACATGGAGTAAAGTGCCTTGCTCAAGGACACACTGGTGGCGACCGCTGGGACCGAACCAGCAACCTTCTGCATATCAGTTCCATGGTTTAGCCTACTAGACCACCATCTCTCTATTATTTTTTGAGTGAAATATTCTGGACATTCATTTGTGAGATTCATCTAGTTGAAATCTGACATGAATTGGTGTATTTGTGAATCTGCATGGAATTTTCAATGATGCAAAATCATAAGAGGTAAAACGGGTGAGACTACATTTCCAGGAGAACGTTTCAGTGGGAATTTCTTGTGATAGAACAAGCTTTAAACACACATTTAAATCAATTTTTTATGCATTTAGTTCCTAGAATATCAGGAAGTACCAGTAGATCCATTTTCATATTTGGCTCCTAAACTATGGAATAGCACTTTTCAGGACACACTCTATCAGTTTAAGTCTAGAGTTATTATTTCAGTTAAGCACACACCTAATCAATTAATTCATACCCCACAAGTCATGGTTATGCTGTGTTATTCAGGTAATCTGTATACACCTCTCATACTATTCCCATTCAACTTTGCTTTCCTATCCTTGAGATTCTAGACCTGAAGGTTGATGTTGCTGTCCGATGTCTTCAAATCTCGGCTGGTGCCAAGCAACTGATGAGGGACATTCAGTGGATCAGCGTCTCTTCAGCCTTCTATAATAGACTAAAAACTAAACTTACCATTCAATCCTGGATAGACCTCAAAGACACTTACACCGTAATCATACAATTCAATCAATGCAGTAACATACTCAACCATATACACCGAGGTGAAGTGAATAACACTGATTATCTCTTCATCACGGCACCTGTTAGTGGGTGGGATATATTAGGCAGCAAGTGAACATTTTGTCCTTGACACGTTAGAAGCAGGACAAATGGGCAAGCGTAAGGATTTGAGCAAGTATGACAAAGGCCAAATTGTGATGGCTAGACGACTGGGTCAGAGCATCTCCAAAACTGCAGCTGGGGTGTTCCCGGTCTGCAGTGGTCAGTCTCCAAGGAAGGAACAGTGGTGAACTGGCCACAGGGTCATGGGCGGCCGAGGCTCATTGATGCACGTGGGGAGTGAAGGCTGGCCCGTGTGGTCCGATCAAACAGACGAGCTACTGGAGCTCAAACTGCTCAAGAAGTTAATGCTGGTTCTGATAGAAAGGTGTCAGAATACACAGAGCATCTCAGTTTGTTGTGTATGGGGCGGCATAGCCGCTGACCAGTCAGGGTGCCCATGCTGACCCCTGTCCACCACCGAAAGCACCAACAGTGGCACGTGCGCATCAGAACTGGACCACGGAGCAATGGAAGAAGGTGGCCTGGTTTTCTTCTACATCACGTGGATGGCCGGGTGTGTGTGCGTGGGGACACCTGGGGAACACATGGCACCAGGTGCACTATGGGAAGAAGGCAAGCCGGCGGAGGCAGTGATGCTTTGGGCTATGTTCTGCTGGGAAACCTTGGGTCCTGCCATCCATGTGGATGTTACTTTGACATGTACCACCTACCTAAGCATTGTTGCAGACCATGTACACCCTTTCATGGAAACGGTATTCCCTGGTGACTGTGGCTCTTTCAGCAGATAATGCACCGCCACAAAGCAAAAATGGTTCAGAGCTCAGCGAGTTTGAGGCGTTGACTTGGCCTCCAAATTCCCCAGATCTCAATCCAATCGAGCATCTGTGGGATGTGCTGAACAAACAAATCCAATCCATGGAGGCCCCACCTCGCAACTTACAGGACTTAAAGGATCTGCTGCTAACATCTTGATGCCAGATACCACAGCACACCTTCAGGGGTCTAGTGGAGTCCATGCCTCGACGGGTCAGTGTTGTTTTGTCATCGGTGTAAAGCCTAATTATCATATTTGAAAGATCAATATCTAAGGCATCTAAATGATCAACATGATCAACTTTGCTGAAAAACCTGTTGTACACAACCCACTACATGTCTTCTGTAGTCTGATTGATAGTTCATATGTTTTTAGCAAGTAAAAGGCATTTTAGTGTAATTATAAAAACGTCCCACTTCAGGTCGTGGTTCATGTGTCTTTTGTTCAATTCTTTACTCATTTAGTAATATTTCAAGATGAACACTTACTGGACCGAAGCAACAATATTTACTAATGCATCAGTTTTTAGAAAAAAAATCATGCTAAAATGTATCAAACATGATCCAGGATTTAATGTTTATTTCATCAGGAATGTTTATTTGTTCATCTCTCAGTCATCATTGTATTGCATTGCATTACGTGTTTTGCACATTTGTATGTCTTCTTCGTTTCACTGTAAACCTGCATGAGTTGGCAAAACTTAACAAAACAAATTGAGGTAATCGGTTACATCAAATGATAAATTAACAGATTTTAATTTCGTACTCATACATTTTAATTGCTCTTAACTTGAAATGTTTGAGTAAACTACTTCATACTTTTAACTTAAAATTATCATGTAATCTCAATTTACATATGTTTAGTAGCGGAAACTCTAAAGCTCAAAATAACTCATTGGTTTGAGTAGAGCCAACTCAAATTAAACAAATTAGTTTAATCAACTGAAATTTTATGAGTATTTAGAACTTTCTTTTTCTTTTGAGTTCTCAAAGCGGACATATTTTAAGTAAACTGAATTGTTTTATGAACTTGTTTCTTTTCATTTAGACAAACTTAAATGTAACCAAAACTGGGCTGGATTTATATTTCCCAGCATGCTTTGCCATGGCACTCAAAAGGGAAAGTAAAAGCCAAAATTAAGTGTTATATTGTTGTTTTTATGCAAGATTAACGTTAATTAGGAGATTTAGCAGTGTTTAATGTTTTGTTATGCTAGTTTAGAAGAGTTTCTGTTATGTTGGGGTTTTGTATTGTTTCCATCATGAGACGAGTGGAGCATGAGCTTAGTTTGAGAATATATTAAATGTATTACGTATATTGCTCTCCTCATTCAGCAAGTGCTATGCTATGCTATGGTAAGTTACCAAAGCATTGTGTAACCAATTAGCAAGGTGGCATTTATTGAATTAGCTAGTTAAAGCTAGTCAAGTTTCCACTACTAAAAAATTGAGATATTTTTAAAGGTGCACTATGTAAACATTTTTCAGTAAAATATCCCCCAAAAAAACCCTAAGCCAGGGTTATATATTTAGTTCAGTTGAGTACTTACAATATCCCAAATGTTTCCGACTATTTGTCAATCGTGAGAAATTGCTCTTTTACCCGAGGAAACGAGACGTGTGAGGGAGTCGCCTGTCGATGACATCATATCTGCGTTCCCCTCGGTTTCTGGTTTTATTTTGCAGAAACGCTTTACTCTCACTGCAGTGTGAACAAGTGTCATAGCAGCGGCTGAGAGAACGCACAGAGTAACATCAGAACATCATCAACACACTCAGATGTGTCTAATATGATAAACAGAGCTGCGTTACCTCACACTCATGACCGGACAAGAGGAAGTGGCGCCAGCGACTGTGGCAAAATAAAAGTCCCGCTGCGCTCAAACTTGGCATCATCAAACTACGCCTTTGTTTTGAATAGGTGACCTCTAGTGGACCTCTAAGTTACATAGTGCAGCTGTAAGTTAAATGTATGAATTAGCTTCACGTTCAGAGCAATTCAAACGTACAACATGAAAATCTGCAAGTTCTGCTTACTTAAACTTATATATATGCGAGGGAGGGATGCAGTAGTTAGAAGCTACTTTTGGCTAGTTAATCTCTCAATGATGATGTCATAGACCTTAATTAGGGTAGTGCCATATTTAGGTTTTGACAGGAATGATGAATGAATACGAGGCTGTGAGGGATAGAACAGTGTGTCCCATGGATTCCATGGATTGTACTGTTGCTTATCAAAACAAATTCAATAGGAAACAAATACATAAAAGAGTTTTAAAAAGTTGTGAAAATGATGTGATCTAAGATGTGACCTTTGCACAGTGCTTGCCATTGTAAATGCTGTACGTCTATCCCTCACAGCCTCGTTTTCATCCGCGTTTAATTCAATATGCCTCCTAACCTGACTAAGATCTATTGTAATTAATATTCAGTGATAAAAAGCAAACAGTAAAAATGTAATGGATTAGTTGGTAACTCTTTATTTTAGGGTCCAATTCTCACTATTAACTAGTTGTTTATTAACATGCATATTACTAGGATATTGGCTGTTTATTAGTACTTATAAAGCACATATTAATGCCTTATTCTGCACGATCATATTCTACATCCCTTAATCCTACCCAATACCTACAATCTAAAAAATACTGGGTTAAAAACAACCCAAGTTGGGTTGAAAAACGGACAAACACAGCAATTGGGTTGTTTTAAGCAAACATTGAACCCAACCGCTGGTTTAAAACATCTCATTCACTGGGTTAAAACAACCCAATTGCTGGGTTTGTCCATTTTCAACCCAGCATTTTTTAGAGTGTAAACTTAAACGCTAAAAAAACTACCATACTAACTATTAATAATAAGCAGTAAATGGGAGTTTATTGAGGCAAAAGTCGTAGTTTATGGTTAGTTAATAGTGAGAATTAGACCCTAAACTGAAGTTGTTTTTACTTTACTGAAAGGCTTAATAGGTAACCTAATGCATATACTTGATCTACTTTAGCATCATGATTAAATCAAGTGTAAAATGTGTTGAACAACACGTACTGAAGGTGTGATCCAGATCAAAACCAACATTGGATTATGTAATCTAATACAGTTTCATAATCTTTTTTCCCCCTTCATTATGAACAACCCATTTTAGAGGTTTGATCCAATCTAAAACGTGATCAGATTCATTTTAAACAGACACCATCTTCTCATCAGAAACGCTCTGTTGGTTCCACAATTCTGACACCATTGCCATATGACAAGACTTCCTGCTGAGAAGGTAAGTTTAACCACAGTTAGTCAAACTCTGTATTTAAATGAGTAGGCTATGTAAGAAAGTTTCTCTGTCTCATGGGATGAGAGCAGAACGAGCGCTGGCGCAGGGATGTGTTCAGAGTTGACTCCAGATGCTTTGAAAGTGATAGGGCCAGCTGCAAAAAGCAATAAAAACAAATTAAAAGCATTAGCACATATGTGAGGAAACACTGGCTTAGGCAGATGACCGTTTGTGTGTGTGAATGATGGAAGCCGGGGAAAGCCTTTTACTGAACTGATTGGACACACATGCCCCACCAGATCAACCAGAACCAATGCTCTCTGCTTCCTGCTCCCTCTGACAGCCGTCAGCCTGAAGAAAATTGAATGCTTCAACAAGGGGGAGAAGGAACATGAGGATTCAGACCATCTGCCAACAGGACAGCTGTATCATCAGACAGTAAAACACTTAAGTAAGGAAGTAAAACATTAGCCCCATGTTTTAAGAATCACAGTTTATCCCGAGCTTTAAATATGCTTTATTAGCAGAGCTATCGCGGTCAGGATGTGGACAACGTTCACTCTTAAGAGAGAGAGAGACAAACAACAACACACCACAAACACTGCATGAAAAGTGAGATTTTCGACCCCGTAAACGCCTGTATACTCCTGGAAATCTCCCTAATTTTCGGCAGTTTTCGACAATTTACAGGCAGCGAACGTCGCGTTCGTCTGTGCCACAAATTGTCGTAAACGAACCATGACGTAGGTGGAGAGCCCCCCGCTGAGACCGCGCGGAGGTGCGACGCCTCTAATTTGCATATGAATAGCAGCGAAACCAGAGAGTCAACGGCCAGACTTGAATTTACTCACTCACTATTGGCTGAAGCCACTACATTTAAAAAAGAAAAATCCCTCGTGATTGGTTGGCAGATCACTGCAAACCAATCATTATTGGTCCCCATGGCTCATTATAAATGTAAACCCCAATAATATTAATAAATATATAATTTATGTTGTAATAATTTGTTTTATATTAATGTTATTGTGCTATGAAGTATTCATACCATCAAGGAATATATGGGAAAATTATACGGACCGTGCCGTTTATTCAAAGAAAGAGCATTTATAAGCATACAGCTGTTCATTCAAAGAAAGGGCTTCATTTATAAAACACAGCTGTTTATTCAAAGAAAGAGCTTTATTGTTAAACACACAACTATGTACAGTGCAGCAGTAATGTAATGTAAAGTTCGGCGTGCTCCAGGCTGCGAGAGCGGTGGCCGCACAATCCTTCCAGACACCCCGTCAACAATGCGTCTTCCTCGTCAAACATGAGTTCAATGGTCGCGGACTTCCACATGTCCACCTCATCCAGCACACTCTCGCTTCCAGCAACTGTAATACAATCCATAAAGACAATAAGCAACCTGAAAAATACTCACATTGACAAAAACCGGATCTAATATAATAAATCTTACCCTTTTTCTTCTTGATCGACTCTAAACTTCGAGCTAAACTTCGCAGTTTCCGCCTGCTATGTAAGTTCAGTGTTTGTATCTGAAGCTGCGGCGTGTCGATTCATAATACGTCTTACAGGCAGCTGGAAAACAATTACATGAGACTGGTATTAATAAAAACAGTCACGGTAAAATTAAACTAGGAATGAGAAACACATTAGAAGTTACTTACACACAATTTCGTCATGATCAGCGGTTAAATCTGGACTCTTGGAAATCGCTCCAAGCAGATAAGAGCTCACGGCTTCGTTATGAGGCGAGGATAGTCTGTGTAAACAAAATGTGCAGTTTTAAGCTCGGATCTATTAACGCACCCATTTCCTTATACAGCTGAATAAAAGCATATTCTTTAAATCGTGACGTTACATTACCCATGCTCTGAGGCAAACTGCAGGCGCTATGAACCAGAGTTGTGAAGACGAAGACAGCCTCCTGAAAATGAGTCGAAAAAGTTGGTCGCGTCCAGAAGTTGAAGACGGCGTCCTGTCATTGTTGATCACGAAAAAGGAAAGCACAAAGCAGCAAAAAAAAAAAACGGTTTAAAGCTCGTCTTCTACGCGCCCGGGGCCAAATCTCTTTATACGAAACGCGTGACTTATGACTGTTTCAACACGCACTGTTTGTCCGCGTCAACGCAGCAATTTTGTACGTGTTTCTTTTGTATGTGTAGACACGCACATTCTGGTCGTGTAACAGGCATACACACACAGTCGACGCACAGTTTTAACATGTTAAGAAGACACATTTGAACGTGTTTCTTAACGCGCACATTCTGTACATGTCGAAGTGTAATTTTTTTTTTTTTTAAAGCAGACTTACCTTTAGATGTAGCCTAGGCTACATACATATTAATATAAGATATTCATTAATTGCTTAACTGACTACTGTGCTAGAGTAAAGTAGCCTAATGTTACAATGTATATTAAGTAAATGCTTAATTATACAATTATTATAATTTAGCTATATATAATTTCTAAAAGTATATATAGGCTAATTTACACAGCACATATTTATAACTGAAAACACACACACACACACACAACTTTATTCACTTTCACATAATAATGTTTTTGTAATTTGGTGTTTAGTTTGTTTATACTGTTCTGTCTCTGTTTTGTTTCCAGGAACATCTGATGAGTGCTATAATAAAATGACTTCATTATATTTAAAATATGTTTTGATATACATTTTATTTATATTATTAATATTTTATTTACCCATAACGTGTCTTTAGGAAGCCATAAGTTATAGAGACAAGAATAACTTTTGCCATTTAAATGCCACATTAATTTACTGAGGACCCATACAGCCAATGATCATGTGTGAAAACACTTATACATAAATTGATCACTTAGAAATCAAAACTAAGGTTTGAGAAAGAAAGAATATGCATACAACAAAATATATTGTTTCATAGCAGCTTCAGTAACAAGTTCAAAACAAATTCTGCTGTAAACCGGCTCTAACAAGCCAATATAGTGTCAATATTCAGCTCAAGTGACTTCAGTGTTGATTCAGTTCAGTTGATTTCAGTTCAACTGATTTCAGTTCAACTGTAAATTCCTCAGTTGTGCATATTTGTGTGTAGTTAGATATATGCAAAAACAACATTTTTGGAAGAGTTAAAATAGTTTTGCACAAAGTGTTGCTTTTGCAAGCGATGTCTGATGTTTTGCATGTTGTGTGTTTTGTGTGTAGAGTTACAAGAAATGGAGCCATATTTTCAGAAATTGTGTGTAAGCAATGACATACAGAGTAATTAATCTACACTGTGAGCCCGGACAAGTTGAATCTACTTAAAAAATTGGAGCAAACTGGTTGCCCTAAAAATTTAGTAATGTGAACTAAAACGAGTACATTTAACTTAAATTTAAGTTAACATTTTAACTTAAACTTTAAACTTGTTTTAGTTAAAAAAATTCAGAACCTAGATAAAACTCCCCCTGCTGCTACTCTGATTTGCATTTGTGTAGCTCACAGCATGTTCATTTACATGATAAAGCCTCCCCTAGAATTAAGGGGAGGGGGGGTCATGGGGGGACAACTGCCAAGCAAGGCCCACGTCAATTTCCGGCAGTTTTCGGAGTTGCCTGCAAATTGCCGTGCACAGTCGTAAACCTGAAGTTTCACGGCAATCTACAGTGCCACATACTGACGAAAATCCCACTTTTCATGCAGTGAAACCTGTCTCTTAAAACATGAATCCAAATTAAATTCTTTGTGGACAACATGCCAGTGAAATGGACAACATACTTCAAAACGCTGAAATAAGTCAAAGGCACAATATGTAATTTTGGTCGCTTTGGTCACAAAACAAACTCGTGGCTTGGTGATGCCTTGATTTCGCGGAATTCAACACGTAATATACATCTAGCTTCCACCAGACCACCTTCTGTATTCAACTTACAAAGAAAGTGTAATGCCTCTCGCAGTTCAAAGCGCTTACGATACGTCTGACATCATCAACCGTCCCTAAACCTACCCGTTTGTGTATTATATGATATAAAACACAGGATATAACAGGCAGATACGACTACAGGCACAAGTTATGCAAAAAGTATAAATATTCCAAGTGTTTCGAGCAGGGGCGATTCTAGGATTTTCATTTTAGTGGGGCTCAGCCCCCAGTGAGGGGATGGAAAAATGGTAACACTTTAGTTTAGGGTCCAATTCTCACTACTAACTAGTTGCTTATTAGTATGCATATTAGGATTTTGCTGTTTATTATTACTTATAAAGCAAATATTAGCGCCTTATTCTGCAAGACCATACTGTACATCCCTTAATCATACAATGTAGGCAGGTTTATCATCACTGAGATCCCAAATGTGAGGTTAGGGGGGTTCGGGGGCGTGCTCCCCCGAGAAAATGTTGATTTTTGATCCATGATCTACATATGTGCATTTTAAGATGTTCTGAACAAAAAATTAGATAACAATAGCTGAAAACCATGTCAGTGGGCAGATAAGACTGATTATGTTTTTCCATTTTCGTCAGTGAAGACAGTAAACATATGTTTAACTGATATTTATATGTTTTATGAATAATTTTCATAGACGTGTTAATTTACTGAAAGCTACCAGGAAAGCTAATTTTATTAAATTAATTCACAATATGCACACATTCATTACTAATGTTATGCCCAACAGGCTGAAAAAAGCTGAGCTTTTTTATTTACTAAGAGCTACACATGGAATTATAATCATTTACAATATGCACACATGCATTACTATTAATCTTATGCCTAATCTGTAGAAAACGGCTTTTTTTAATATTTCTTGTTTGTTAATTATATCCTCCTGGGACCCAGAAAAAAGTTTTTTGAATTTAGTATATTTTTATGTCATTACATTATTTAGAGCATAACAACAAATGAAAAAAAAAAACATTTTTGAAAAATAATATTTTATTCATATGTCATGATATGTCCTCTGTAGTTGACAGCAGGACTGAGTTGTTAAAAAAATTAAATGACATGAAATTGCATGTATAGGCAAAAACAATGGGATTTATTTTTAATTCACCAATCAATTTTTAGGTTTCAGGGTTTTTTTTAAACAAACTTTATTTAAAGATGATTCTGAGCTATGAAAGATATAATGAAATGCATTCATAAACCATTTTACTTTATTAAATATGTGGGTAAAATGACAATACTTGGATTTTCCCATTCAATACAATCTATTCACTGCATCTAATCTGCATATTAATGTGTTCTTGGTGCAACATGTAATAGAAGTGTAATAATGGGAGGAAAAATTGGCAACATTTTCATAATAATATCTAATATTTCATAGGAATATTGATATGTAATTTCTTTCCCTGTTCACTTGTTATGTCTCCAAAATGCCTGATAAACATGATTTAAATCCTGGTGTCACTACATGAAAATCACTTTATGAAATAATGCCCTGTTTTGTAACAGAAAGTCATATTTTGATTAGAAACCCCATAACATTTTCCTGAGATGTTGATTTATAACAAACAATTTGAAAATTAATCCGATTTAAATTATGATTTAAAAATATGATCATATTTCCATAAGAGTGCTAAACATTAATGTCAGCCGTTTTTGAAGACCAAGAAGAAGTTGTTGTCCTGGTGAAACCTCCAAACATTTGATATCTCTGCAAAGCCCCGAATGTGCTCTTTACAGGACTGTGACATGTGACATGTATGATGTCAGAGAAATTCACTAAAATATAATGTCCACTACAGTGGACAAAAGTCTATTCTTGGGTCCCAGGAGGTTATTATAAATGACATTATAGGCCTATTTCAATTCAAAATGGCGAAATTAGACAAAAGTTTATTAATTTGCCTGAATATTTTTGTCATTTGTTTTATCATTTCTGACTTAAAGAAGCAGCTGTCAAATATGAAACGTTTAGTTTAGCTATATCTCTCACTTGACGTCGGGTCCTGCTGCTTAAATTCGCGCTCAGCCTCAGCAGCATCTGTGTGTACATAAAGCCCGCCTACTCTGATTTGATTGGTTTTCTCAAATATTTTGACATCGACGAGCGATGACAGACCAATGAGGCTCAGATCAATGCACACACCTCTGCTTCTGACGTGCGCTCTGCTCGACGCCGCAGCGGATTGAAGAACACACTGATTAAAGGTCCCGTTCTTCGTGATCCCATTGTTCAAACTTTAGTTAGTGTGTAATGTTGCTGTTAGAGCATAAATAATACCTGTAAAATTATAAAGCTCAAAGTTCAATGCCAAGCAAGATATTTTATTTAACAGAAGTTCCCTTTCAAAGCCTACAGCGAACGGCCGGCTTGGACTACATCCTGGTACTTCCTTCATTAATTACGTCAGTAGAACAGACTAACCTCCGCCCACAAGAATATGCAAAAAAGGGGGCGTGGTCTTGTTGCTGTCCCACGTGGAGAAGAGGAAGTGTTACGTTTGAGTGTGTTTGTCGCCATGTCGTCGAGACGCTGTTATTTTCATCCCGGAGTCAAATCACCTTTGTTTGGCTTTCCCATGGACGCTGTAGAGATCATTGAGCGCATACATCTCCCGTTAAGAGGTGTACCCTTTCCGTGCAAGTTACGTGCGCTAAGCTGCTGTCGAATCACAACACAGGAACCGTGCCACGGTCGCTAAGCTGCGGTCAAATCACAACACGGGAACCGCTGGCACAATCAGAACTCGTTACGTATTTCTGAAGGAGGGATTTCATAGAACAAGGAACTCATCAGCCATTTTTAGGACAGTGAAAACAGCGGTGTACAGATCAGTAAATTGTATGAAAAATACTGTGTTTTTTTACACGCGAAACATGAACACATGTTATATTGCACACTGTAAACACAATCAAAGCTTCAAAAGAACAATCAAAGCTCCATCACAGAAAACACTCGGCCTTAAGTTATAAACGTACCTTTATCTGCACAGAGGGATGGTGTTCCCGAACATGTTCTATGTGTTTCTTCCTTAGCATCAACATTTTTTTGCTAATTTGATATCCTCCAGGACAACACCCGGCTATTTTTTGTCTATATCCAAAGTTTTTCCATACTATCCAGGGGTTCACGACGGCGTTTCGCTTTCAGCTGGGTCTGACGTCTGTCTTGTCCGTCCGTCTCCATCTTTTAGTGATTTTTGCGTGTTCGTTCTCCCGCCTTCAATTCAATGCAGTCGTTTCCGGATCGCGTTTTTGCCCCCTTTGTATTATTTATTTTTACTCAGTAAAGGATGTGGTTTAAAATGTAGCGAAGTACAATACTTCAAACAAAACATAGTTAAAGCTACACTGTGTGATATTTTCCCCCATCTAGCTGTGAAAAGGTATATGACCATCCAGTAAATATTAGTTTCTGTTCCTCCCAATTCCGATTTCGTTTTAACTCCTACGGTGGCCGATTTAGTCCAAGATTAACATGGCTTCCAGTTCAATCCAGCAATCCCCCTCTTCACATTCAACACAGTGCCATCGAGTGTTAAAACGCGAAAGGCAAAGCTTGAATTTACGGGTATGTCCCTCTTTGGCTAATGTACTTTCAAGATGGAGGGGCAACATGGCGACCCCCATTCGAACCCCTTACCCGTATGTATTTTCAATGGCATATTATAAACTTACGAGAATACTTTATTACTTGAAAGAAGTAAATATACATTAATGAGGACATATATTTTTGAAAGAACTAAGTGTTTTTAGCTAAGAATAAACTAAATAAGTTACACAGTGTAGCTTTAAGTAAAAGTGAAATTACAGATTTTTAAAACTACTTAAAGAAGTAGAAGTACGCAGAAAAACTACTCAATTACAGTAACGCGAGTAAATGTAATTCGTTACTTTCCACCTCTGGTTATAAAGGTTAATCACACATTTTTTAGGGGGCTGGGCTGAAGCCCCCTTAAAAAGGTGCTAGTGACGCCCATGGTTTCGAGGTCAAACGATTGATTTGTGATGAAAATCCCCAAAAGCGGTCAGTGTCTCCATTCGCCGAAGATCCTTTGCACACCTTCAAAATCTGTCAAAATTGCACACATTCAAATGTCTTGTATGTCTCATGATGATTGCGTCATTACGTCAGCTTTGATAGTGAAATGTCATTGGCTCTCGTGACCGATCGCATCATGCTAAAGAGTCGGTGTATCTTTTGAATGAGATATGATGAGTGCGTTCACGGCGGGATCATCATCTCAGCGATTAAAACATTAAGATCAACTCTGCTCATAAAGATATCGTGTGACTTCAGAAGACTGGGAATGCAACATGAGTTAATACTTTTATACTGTTTTTGGTCAGTTTTTGCAATAAATACCTGTGACTTTTATTTGCCTTTTATGTGTTTTATATTGTTGAGAGTGGGTAGGTTAGTTGCTCCAAAATATAAAAGTAGCCTATAAATATTCATAAAATCATGTCAGCTTTTTCAAATGCAAAGAATTAAATGTGTCTTGATCTGACGCATTGGGCAAACAACTGAAATCAATGGAGTACCCTGTGCTTTAAAAATTGACGCCAAGGGGTTTTGACCAAGAGTCAATATGTGACGCCAGTTATGCTTTTTTTGTAAGTTCGGAAGCTAGATAATTTACTTTATACCGTGCTAAATATGGATATTTTTCTTACAAAAATGCATGTCTTCGCTTCAGAAGAACTTTATTAACCCCCCGGAGTCGTGTGGAGCACGTTCATGATAGAGGGATGCACTTTTATGTGCTTCAAACTCGTGAGCCCGAAAGAAGAATGTCATACACACCTAGGATGGCTTGAGGGTGAGTAAATCATGGGCTAATATTCATTTTAAAGTGAACTAATCCTTTTAGCTCTATTAGAACTAAGTGATTC
>CM042246.1:50928689-50988689 GCA_023566225.1 Romanogobio albipinnatus | reverse complement strand
AAATATGGATATTTTTCTTACACAAACGCATTGCTTCGCTTCAGAAGGCCTTTATTAACCCCCCGGAGCCGTGTGGAGCAGTTATATGATGGATAGATGCACTTTTATGGACTTCAAAAATGACCTAACAATTCACTGTCATTATAAAACTTAGAAGAGCCAGGACTTTTTTAATATAACTCTAATATAACATCTGAAAGAAGAATGTCATACACACCTAGGATGACTTAAGGGGGAGTAAATCATGGGCTAGTTTTCATTTTTGGGTGAACTATCTCTTAACAACAGTTAATTAAATCATCACAGCAATGTGTTTGAAGGGTCTGCTCCATCAGACTGAGACGTTTGATTCTAATCTGATTGGACAGAAGATTTCTGGGAGCAGGAAGTGGTGTGGCTCTGTCCTGCCAACATCTGCACGCACATAGGCGGCATTAACTGAAATTGGTTGCAGATAGAGCATAATGGTAATGAAGGCTTGGCATGCAAAAGACAGCTTCCGTCCTACATGGGATGTTTGATTTTTCCATCTGTTTCTTGTTGAGGAAGGAATGGCTGAACAATGACCATTTGAGCTCATCAGAGGAAATATGGCTTGATTTGTGTGAACAGAAAACGGAAAGGGGTGGGGGAGCAAAAGTGCAAAATACAACATTTTCAGACACAAATAATGAATAACTCACAATACACTAAAAACTAATACAAAAGTTACAATAAGGCATCAATTATTGTAGTTAACATGAACTAAGAATGAACAATACTTCAACAGTATTTATTAATATAGTTCATGTAAATTCGAACATTTACTGATACATTATTAAAATCAACAGTTGCATTTGTTAACATTAGTTAATGCACTGTGAACTAACATGAACAAACCATGAACAGCTGGATTTATATTACATTAACAAAGATGAAAAACTACTGTAACACATGTATTGCTTATTGTTAGTTAATGTTAGTTAATACATTAACTAATGCTAACAAATGAGACCTTATTGTAAAGTGTTACAAAATAAATCATTAAATAAAATTAAAACGCATCTAATAACATAAAAGGGCATGGGTGTCATATTTAAAAACTGATTTAAAAACACTTTTTCTGATTCTGTTCCATAATTCTAGCACCATCATGAGGTAAAAGGGCACATATGCGCAAGTCTGACGAGGTTTTGCGCTTTTTACATTTATATAACACAGGTTTTTGCACACAAGAACACAAAACATAATAAATATGCCTTAAAATCTGACACATTTCAAGCACACAACATCGTCATCGTCTAGTTTACGTGTAGGGAAGCTTACCCCAGAATAAAATAAAGCAAACAGAACAACAACAGTAAATCATGAGGCAGTGTTTATAAAATACAACATACCAGTGTTTG
Organism: Romanogobio albipinnatus; assembly: GCA_023566225.1. Classification (NCBI taxonomy): domain Eukaryota; kingdom Metazoa; phylum Chordata; class Actinopteri; order Cypriniformes; family Gobionidae; genus Romanogobio; species Romanogobio albipinnatus. The sequence continues at coordinate 50,987,304 of CM042246.1, read as the reverse complement.
TGACTACTGTTTAAAAACAGGTGTACTTTAACATGATCACACACTGACAATAATTTTGTTTCTGTGATGAAAACAAAAAACATATATTTTAACCTATTTTCAGGATTATTATAGTTTTTACGAGGTCATGTATCAATCTGCAGTCTCTATGTGTAAGCTCAAATAATTTAAACCCAAATGAATCTCAAGTCCCTTTATTTATTTGACAAGTGGTCGCCATGACATACACTATACAGCCTATACAGTGAATGGGTTGTTTTAGCCCAGCGGTTGGGCTGTTTTAGCCCAGTGAATGGGTTGTTTTAGCCCAGCGATTGGGTTGTTTTAGCCCAGTGAATGGGTTGTTTTAGCCCAGTGAATGGATTGTTTTAGCCCAGCGGTTGGGTTGTTTTAGCCCAGTGAATGGGTTGTTTTAGCCCAGTGGCTGGGTTGTTTTAGCCCAGTGAATGAGTTGTTTTAGCCCAGCAGTTGGGTTGTTTTAGCCCAGTGAATGGGTTGTTTTAGCCCAGCGGTTGGGTTGTTTTAGCCCAGCGGTTGGGTTGTTTTAGCCCAGTGAATGGATTGTTTTAGCCCAGCGGTTGGGTTGTTTTAGCCCAGTGGTTGGGTTGTTTTAGCCCAGTGAATGGGTTGTTTTAGCCCAGCGGTTGGGTTGTTTTAGCCCAGCAGTTGGGTTGTTTTAGCCCAGTGAATGGATTGTTTTAGCCCAGCGGTTGGGTTGTTTTAGCCCAGTGAATGGGTTGTTTTAGCCCAGTGGCTGGGTTGTTTTAGCCCAGTGAATGAGTTGTTTTAGCCCAGCAGTTGGGTTGTTTTAGCCCAGTGAATGGGTTGTTTTAGCCCAGCGGTTGGGTTGTTTTAGCCCAGTGAATGGGTTGTTTTAGCCCAGTGAATGGATTGTTTTAGCCCAGCAGTTGGGTTGTTTTAGCCCAGTGAATGGGTTGTTTTAGCCCAGCAGTTGGGTTGTTTTAGCCCAGTGAATGGGTTGTTTTAGCCCAGTGAATGGATTGTTTTAGCCCAGTGGTTGGGTTGTTTTAACCCAGTAAATGGGTTGTTTTAACCCAGTGGTTGGGTTGTTTTAGCCCAGTGAAGGAGTTGTTTTAGCCCAACGGTTGGGTTGTTATAGCCCAGTGAATGGGTTGTTTTAGCCCAGTGGTTGGGTTGTTTTAGCCCAGTAAATGGGTTGTTTTAGCCCAACGGTTGGGTTGTTTTAGCCCAGTGAATGGGTTGTTTTAGCCCAGTGGTTGGGTTGTTTTAACCCAGTGAATGGGTTGTTTTAGCCCAGTGGTTGGGTTGTTTTAGCCCAGTGAATGGGTTGTTTTAGCCCAACGGTTGGGTTGTTTTAGCCCAGCGGTTGGGTTGTTTTAGCCCAGTGAATGGGTTGTTTTAACCCAGTGAATGGGTTGTTTTAGCCCAGCTAATTTCAACTCAAATGAATCTCAAGTGCCTTTGTTTATTTGACAAGTGGTCGCCATAACATACACTATACAGCCAAGAGTATTGGGATGCCCCTCCAAATCATTAAATTCAGGTGTTCAATCACTTCATGGCCACAGGTGCATAAATCAAGCACTAGGCATGCAGACGCTTCTACACACATTAGTGAGAGAATGGGCCGCTCTCAGGAGCTCAGTGAACTCAAGCGTGGTACTGTGATCGGTTTCCACCTGTGCAATAAGTCCATTTGTGAAATTTCCTCACTACTAAATATTCCACGCTCAACTGTTAGTGGTGTTATAACAAAGTGGAAGCAATTGGGAACAACAGCAACTCAGCCACAAAGTGGTCGGCTACGTAAAATCACAGAGCGGGGTCAGCACATGCTGAGGGTCACAGTGTGCAGAGTCAAGAGCTCCAGACCTCCAAATTTCTGTGTCCTTCAGATGAGCTCAAGAACAGTGTGTAGAGCTTCATGGAATGGGTTTCCATGGTCGAGCAGCTCATCCAAGCCTTACATCACCAAGTGCAATGCAAAGTGTGGGATGCAGTGGGGTAAAACACGCAACCAGTGGACTCTAGAGCAGTGGAGACGTGTTCTCTGGAGTGACCAATCACGCTTCTCTGTCTGACAATCCCATGGACGAGTCTGGGTTTGGCGGTTGCCAGTCGAACAGGACTTGCCTGACTGCATTGTGCCAAATGTAAAGTTTGGTGGAGGGGGGATTATGGTGTGGGGTGTTTTTCAGGGGTTGGGCTTGTCCCCTTAGTTCCAGTGAAAGGAACTCTTAATGATTCAGCTTACCAAGACATTTTGGACAATTTCATGCTCCTAACTTTGTGGGAACAGTTTGGGGACGGCCCCTTCCTCTCCCAACATGACTGTGCTCCAGTGCACAAAGCTACGCTCCATAAAGACATGGATGAGCGAGTTTGGTGTGGAGGAACTTGACTGACCTGCACAGAGTCCTGACCTCAACCCGATAGAACAGCTTTGGGATGAATTAGAGCGGAGACTGAGAGCCAGGCCTTCTCGTCCAACATCAGTGCCTGACCTCACAAATGAGCTTCTAGAAGAATGGTCAAAAATCCCCATAAACACACTCCTAAACCTTGTGGAAAGCCTTCCCAGAAGAGCTGAAGCTGTTAGAGCTGCAAAGGGTCGCCCAACTCCATATTAAACCTTTTGGAAAATGAATGGGATGGCATTAAAGTTCATGTGCATGTAAAGGCAGGCGTCCCAAAACTTTTGGCAATATAGTGTATATTTATCATATATCCGTACTGCGTATGGGTGAAGTTACACACAACATAACTTGTGTAAAGACTGAATTTTTATGTAGGCTATAGAAACCATTGTAATCACGTCCATGTTTTAAAAGCCTTTGAGTGACTGCAGACAGAGTGACGACCTATTCATGAATGACCCATCACCAGCACTTGCGTGATCTTGCTTCTGATTTTTTCTATGCAGAATTAGAAAACAAATACATCCATATTCATTATTATATTCATTTACATAAGTATATTTTGTCATCATACCACAAACTGTTATATGCATGTTTGATGACCCATGCAGGGTGTTATAAATAATATGCATTTTGTCAGGTGAAGTGAATTTAAAAAGATATCCCCTGTGAAGTGAGTCGGGAAGCACAGTGAATAAAAAAGGGCATATCTTTCCCAAAATAGGCAGGTATGATGAATAATGTAGGAGACATTTGTTGTATTCTATTATTGTAAGTTGTTGTGTCCACTGGGGGGCACTGTGACCTAATTTGACTAGAGCTGCTCAGTAATGAGAGACAGGAGGAAGCATCATTTTTAACTGTACAAGCAAGCAAAAGACATGTCCATTGTGGATTATGCTGTGTGAACAGGGCAATAGATTATGATCATGTATGCTGATGGTCGTTTGTGACTGTACGTGCCAAATGACAACCCTGGACTACTAATATGAAAAATAATGGGTCTGCCAGGGAAGTAGAAGCCATTGAAAGTGTCTCAGCTGAAAAAAGAGAGAAGTTGTACCTCCAAAGCGCCCCCAGCTGGGTGTTTGCAGAAGAGCGCCTGGCATTTTCAGCTAAAAAGTAAAAAAAAAAACATTTTGGTGGACATGACACATGACCTGAAGGAACCCCTACATGTCACTATATTGACAGACTGGAAACTCCACAGTTTTCAGATTTTCTCCTAAATTCAAATTTTGCAGGCTAAAATTGCCACACTTGTGTTTATTTGCAAAGTAAAATTGATTATGCATTTCATTCTTTGCATGCATCTGTATTTTTGAGCACCTAACTCGACCACAACCCTAACAGGTTAAGATAAAAGTACCGTAACAAATCCGACCAATCACTGAAAATCTCCCCGCATTTATTTAAATGCAAAGCTAAATCTTAAACTTTAGCATGTTACAATCCCAACAGTTGGGTTGTTTTAGCCCAGCGGTTGGGTTGTTTTAGCCCAGCGGTTGGGTTGTTTGAGCTCAGTGAATGGGTTAATTTAGCCTAGCAGTTGGGTTGTTTTAGCCCAGTGAATGGGTTGTTTTAGCCTAGCGGTTGAGTTGTTTTAGCCCAGTGAATGGGTTGTTTTAGCCTAGCGGTTGAGTTGTTTGAGCTCAGTGAATGGGTTGTTTTAGCCTAGCGGTTGAGTTGTTTTAGCTCAGTGAATGGGTTGTTTTAGCCCAGCGGTTGAGTTGTTTGAGCTCAGTGAATGGGTTGTTTTAGCCTAGCGGTTGAGTTGTTTTAGCCCAGTGAATGGGTTGTTTTAGCCTAGCGGTTGAGTTGTTTTAGCCCAGTGAATGGGTTGTTTTAGCCCAGTGGTTGGGTTGTTTTAGCTCAGTGAATGGGTTGTTTTAGCCCAGCGGTTGGGTTGTTTTAGCCCAGTGAATGGGTTGTTTTAGCCTAGCGGTTGAGTTGTTTTAGCCCAGTGAATGGGTTGTTTTAGCCCAGTGGTTGGGTTGTTTTAGCTCAGTGAATGGGTTGTTTTAGCCCAGCGGTTGGGTTGTTTTAGCTCAGTGAATGGATTGTTTTAGCCCAGCGGTTGGGTTGTTTGAGCTCAGTGAATGGGTTGTTTTAGCCCAGCGGTTGGGTTGTTTGAGCTCAGTGAATGGGTTGTTTTAGCCCAGCGGTTGGGTTGTTTTAGCTCAGTGAATGGGTTGTTTTAGCCCAGCGGTTGGGTTGTTTGAGCTCAGTGAATGGGTTGTTTTAGCCCAGTGAATGGGTTGTTTTAGCCTAGCGGTTGAGTTGTTTTAGCCCAGTGAATGGGTTGTTTTAGCAGAGCGGTTGGGTTGTTTGAGCTCAGTGAATGGATTGTTTTAGCCCAGCGGTTGGGTTGTTTTAGCTCAGTGAATGGGTTGTTTTAGCCCAGCGGTTGGGTTGTTTGAGCTCAGTGAATGGGTTGTTTTAGCCCAGTGAATGGGTTGTTTTAGCCTAGCGGTTGAGTTGTTTTAGCCCAGTGAATGGGTTGTTTTAGCCTAGCGGTTGAGTTGTTTTAGCCCAGTGAATGGGTTGTTTTAGCCTAGCGGTTGAGTTGTTTTAGCCCAGTGAATGGGTTGTTTTAGCCCAGTGGTTGGGTTGTTTTAGCTCAGTGAATGGGTTGTTTTAGCCCAGTGGTTGGGTTGTTTTAGCTCAGTGAATGGGTTGTTTTAGCCCAGCGGTTGGGTTGTTTTAGCCCAGTGAATGGGTTGTTTTAGCCTAGCGGTTGAGTTGTTTTAGCCCAGTGAATGGGTTGTTTTAGCCCAGTGGTTGGGTTGTTTTAGCTCAGTGAATGGGTTGTTTTAGCCCAGCGGTTGGGTTGTTTTAGCTCAGTGAATGGATTGTTTTAGCCCAGCGGTTGGGTTGTTTGAGCTCAGTGAATGGGTTGTTTTAGCCCAGCGGTTGGGTTGTTTGAGCTCAGTGAATGGGTTGTTTTAGCCCAGCGGTTGGGTTGTTTTAGCTCAGTGAATGGGTTGTTTTAGCCCAGCGGTTGGGTTGTTTGAGCTCAGTGAATGGGTTGTTTTAGCCCAGTGAATGGGTTGTTTTAGCCTAGCGGTTGAGTTGTTTTAGCCCAGTGAATGGGTTGTTTTAGCAGAGCGGTTGGGTTGTTTGAGCTCAGTGAATGGATTGTTTTAGCCCAGCGGTTGGGTTGTTTTAGCTCAGTGAATGGGTTGTTTTAGCCCAGCGGTTGGGTTGTTTGAGCTCAGTGAATGGGTTGTTTTAGCCCAGTGAATGGGTTGTTTTAGCCTAGCGGTTGAGTTGTTTTAGCCCAGTGAATGGGTTGTTTTAGCCTAGCGGTTGAGTTGTTTTAGCCCAGTGAATGGGTTGTTTTAGCCTAGCGGTTGAGTTGTTTTAGCCCAGTGAATGGGTTGTTTTAGCCCAGTGGTTGGGTTGTTTTAGCTCAGTGAATGGGTTGTTTTAGCCCAGTGGTTGGGTTGTTTTAGCTCAGTGAATGGGTTGTTTTAGCCCAGCGGTTGGGTTGTTTTAGCCCAGTGAATGGGTTGTTTTAGCCTAGCGGTTGAGTTGTTTTAGCCCAGTGAATGGGTTGTTTTAGCCCAGTGGTTGGGTTGTTTTAGCTCAGTGAATGGGTTGTTTTAGCCCAGCGGTTGGGTTGTTTTAGCTCAGTGAATGGATTGTTTTAGCCCAGCGGTTGGGTTGTTTTAGCCCAGTGAATGGGTTGTTTTAGCCCAGCGGTTGGGTTGTTTTATCCCAGTGAAAGGGTGGTTTTAACCCAGCGGTTTGGGTTAAATGTTTGCCCAACCTGCTGGGTAGTTTTATTTAACTATTGTTTAAAATTTACTGTACTGCTTTGTCTAAAATGAACCCAAATGTTGGAAATGAACATGTATTTATATGTTTAATAAATGAACATCATTAATACGTTTATTGAATAATAATTAAACAATAAACATTTATTAAATTGCTTATTAATAAAAGATCACCTTTTGATTATTATTGTTGCCTGTAGTAATTATGTGTCTGATTTTTAATTTACAACCTATTTATTGATATCTATTAATTTTGGGTTAATTTTACACCAGCCATATAGCAATTTTTAAACAATAGTTGGGTTAAATAAAACGCTGGGCAAACATTTAACCCAACCGCTGGGTAAAAATCACCCAGTCACTGGGTTTGTCCATTGTCAACCCAACCTGGGTTGTTTTTAACCCAGCATTTTTTTAGATTAAAAATTAGCCAGAAAACAAAAGCAAATATTTTGTTTGTGACTCTTATGCTTGTGCAGACCATGACTAATAATGGACTAACAGATAATAGGCCTATTTAAAACTATGAATTAAACAACTTTGTGAGAGCTAACAATTCATTAGTTACACAAACGAGATGGCATTTAACGGTTAACTTGACTTTTTAATGTTTGTAATGCCCAATTCACACGGATTAAAATCAAAACCACACACTCGCATACATTCTTATACAATCCCACCGAATTACACCGAGCAAAAGCAGGGGAAAAACGCTGAGCCTCCTTAATTCCAGTAACCAAAACCACAAGAAAACGCTTGTTTTGGTTTCACAGAGCAGATGCAGCTCGCATCCTGTCAGAGAGGCAGCGGACACGTCACGCATCATCCGCGTCAGTCCTCGGTGGCGTCACGCGCATCGGGGCGGGAGCTCAGGCGCCAGCGAGACATTTTACTGCGCTGGAGTCCATTTGGGTACAGGCGTAGTGACGTAGGATTTATTTATGGAATTTCGCAAATTGCCATCCTCTACCGAGAGCGCTTGCTTGCCTTGAAACACTCACAAACAACACCCACTAAAACGTAGAGCCTGTAGCCATTAACCCTTTAAAGAACACTCTGTTCTACTATAGCTATGAATTCTCTCTTTGGGATTGTTCTTTATTTAAATATATTTATTTCATTACAGTGAAGCGTGTTTGGTCAGGCTGCTTTCTAAAAATGTAGAGAATGAATTGAGTGTCCGGACTTTCACTGCAGAGATCTCTCCTTGACGCGTGCAGGAGGGAGGGGTTGATTGATGCTCGCGCTTGCGTCTCTACATCATGAGCGCGAGCGAGGGATGAGTCACGAGCTGGCTCATATAACATAGCACTGCAGAGCATCCTCCAAACTCACTGCCAGTAAAACAAGTGCTTACCAGATTAAATGTTTTTGACAATGTTAAACTTTGGCTTTAGCTAAAACACTGGTGTTATAGATAAGTAAAATAAAGTGGGGGAAAGTTATTTAACAAAATAAATAAACACAGTTTACCTGTAAGAAATGCAATCTTATAACTGCATAGGCTTATTATTCTCTTGATACATCACAGTTTTACCCAAAGAAAAAACACTTTTCTTTCGTTTGGAAAGCGCTGTTTAGAACTGATAACCCATCGCAAGTGTCATTACCGTCCACATGCACATGCATGTGCGCGCTCCTGACACCTGTTAGCTCCCGTTCCGCGCGCTTCTGAGATGTGCCATCGTTGTGACTCGCACTACTACGTGGACCACCTCAAAACTCTGACGCCAGGTCGCCATGGAAACTGCTTTAAGCTCCGGGCTCTGAGAGAGCAGAAGGTGTGGGATATTTAAGAGTTTCAGAACCACGATCCGCCTGGACAGCGACCGCGCTCCTGCATCTCTCCCCAGCTGTGGAACTCATCCCAATGATCCATAACCCCGATGAGCAAATCACTGCCTGGAAAACAACATTAACGTGTCGCCACTGTAACGCTTCTGCACATCGAGTGGTGAGTTGGAAAAACTCCCATCTTTGTGTGGACTTGAACTCATATTGACTTCTGATCATATACACATTCGCGATCCGATGATACATACGCGACTGCTATTGTTTTTATTTGATACTTTTTTTTTTAAACTTGTTTGAATCGCTCGCTGTACAGCTGTACAAAGTTTGAAAAACCTGATGTTGGACTGGCAACGCAACTATGGTAGCCTACCAGTGAATGAAAGAAACAACGAGTAGTAAGTGCATGCGTATAGGGCAGCCTAGCGATGACGACAGCATTTATTGTTTTATCGATTCTACATATAATTTGTATCAAGTGCACACACAATAAAAGTCGTTTCATGTATTCGTTTGAGATTGTCACGCGCGTGCACTTCTCATATATCAGAACTTTTAATGCACTTGGTCTGTAAGCAGCTGTCGCGCACAAAGAGGATTATACGTGCAAGCAAATTGTGAGTTTGTAATGCACTGTGCGTTTAAATGCATAAAGGACAGGCTGGGTTTCTGGATCCTGCTGGCGTATATCTGTGAATGGATGAGCAGAAGTACTTCGATGACTCACAGCGGTTTATTTGCGGGAGAGTGCGCGCGAGAGGGGCGGGGGAGGAAAACATCATCGTGCTGCAGCGTCACTGCCAGTGTCCACATTCATATGTGTGTCTAGTCGCAACCAAAAATACTAATACAGCTCTTTTGCCAGTGTGAATAATCATGGGGATGGTTAAAGTGAGACCGTGAGATTTCACTTTATACACTCTAAAAAAAAAAGGTTCTATATGGCACCAAAAAAGGTTCTTGGCTCGTAATCATATAGGGGAACCTTTTTTAGTGCTATATAGCACCAATTTTGGTGCTTCAGTGGTTCTTCAGCGGTTCTTCAGAGGTGCTATATAGCACCTTAGTCAAAGAACCGGTGAAGAACCAAAATTGGTGCAATATAGCACTTAAAAAGGTTCCCCTATGTTTACGAGCCAAGAACCTTTTTTGGTGCCATATAGAACCTTTTTTTTTTAGAGTGTATGTCAGTCTTGCATGTGGGATTGCATTGCTGTGACGTGTCGTTAATGACGCCATAGTCATAGGACCGGCGTCACCCCTCACACGGTCTATCCCGCCCCCTCAGTCAAGATGAATCATCTGCCTGATGTTGATAGACCACAAAAGCACTTTTTATTTATGTGCAGTCTGTTTTGTTTTTATTGATTGTCTGGCATGCTCCCACACGTTAAGTTGAACGTCCCGCATCATGAACAGTGCAGCATAGAACATTTCAAGAATGTAAAAACAATGACAAGGGAACTACAATGGGATTGCACGTTTCTGATCCTAAAGTTCAGGTGGTAGCATTTTTCCCAGAATAGTGATAGCAAGAATGATTCATTTATGCAAACTGGTTCTTTCGGACATTTCTTTTCACGAACCAGTGAACAGCTTTTACGTCATCACACAATGACGTCACGTTGCTGATTTATTTTCATTCTCTTAAGTGAATGGTGTTTGCTGTCACACTTTCATTCTGTGATTCTGCATGCTGAATAGCATATACGTTTATTTATTACATATTGGCACTTATACAGTAAATTATAGACATTAATGCACAAACGTGGATATGTTATGCTTGTATTTAAAAATAATAAACTAGTCTTATAAACTCCAGGATTTAGCTTAACAACTTAAGAATTATTATAATATGCATATTCAATAAACGATAGTCAGAAAGTTTTTTGCATATTTTGATAATAATTCTAGTCATAATAAGTATATTTCCAGTATGTACCTCAGGCTTGCTCAAAGTATCAGCATGACTCATCCACCAGCTGGAGCTTCCGACTCCTGGACTTTCCCATTATGGACTTAATTTCCCATGTTGCGTCCCAATTCCCCTTATACTACGACCTAAAAGCATGTACTCTTTTTTTGTGAAGAAAAAGTATACTACTGTATCGGAGAGAAGTGTAGTCGCACGTTGATCTGCCATTCGTGGGTCTTTAATGCAGAGACTCCTCTCATGTGTTTGCAGTTTAAATATAACGATGCATTTAAAAGTTAATGTCCAAAAGTATCATTACAAAAGTTCTCAATGCTGCTGCAGGTGAAATATAATGCGGATAATATTGAATAAATATCTTTTCGTCAGATTAAATACTGATAATTGCTCACTCAAACCCCTTTATCTTATGCCGCGTTCCAGGCAACCCGTAACCCGTGTTTTTTCAACCTTCTACCCGTGAAAGTGCACTGGAACAGCAGTCAAACCCGTGACTTCCCACCCGTGAACTCGTACTAGATCGATGTACTCCCAGTTACGAGATCTGACGTCACATAGCCCGCGAAGCAACAATGGCAGCCCCTATGGACGCGGTGTTTATGAAAGTCGTACATTAAAAAACAAATATAAGGTATTGCTCTGACGTTATTTATCCGTAAATGTTATGCATTATCAGCAGCTCTTCTAGCGTTAGCTAGTTTTCAGGCCATGGAGTGCAAGAATAAATGAATACCAAATACATTTCCAAATATGCAAATAACGTAAAATAAAAGGTATAACAGCTTCTCTTGCCTTATGCACAGTTTTTTCTCCTCCGTTTCCCTCAAATAAGCATGGTGTAAGCACCTTTGGCGATAGAAATTATTGTAAATGAGCATAATCACGTAAGGTTCGCCATTCTTTGTTTACATCTAGCTACCGCTCAGGCAGTTTGGTGTGACTTTGCCTGGAATGCTACAAAGTCGTGAGTCGTGGTTTGAAGTCGTAACTTACAGGCTCAAAAACCTGCCTGGAACGCAGCATAACCCTCTCTATTTAACTGGTGGACTCGCATAACCGTCATGTTTGTAGTTTTTTAACACTTTTTATCCGTGTTTGTAGTTCTAATCAAATCCTCGTCCATCTCGCAAAGTCCATCTCGGAAACAGTAGACCATCCGGGAATCTTTGGAATACTCTTTTCAACATACTACGATTTGGGACGCACTAATTATTTTTTCGAATACTATTTAGTACGGATAGTATGCGAATTGGGACGCAGCGCCAGTATCCATTGACAGTTATCGTGATTTCGTTCAGTTGTGTGCGATTTATCCTCATTAAAGTCTGCATTTTTAAGGCCCCATCCACACGGAGACGCGTTTAGTTGTATACATAAACTTTGTGTATTGTTTCGTCCACACGGATCCGGCGTTTTGGGAGCCTAAAACCTTGCGTTTTCGTGTGTACAGACAATCCGTATATTCTGTGAAATGGGGATGTCATCACCCCACATCTTGCGCATGCTCCAAGTCTTCTTCTCCGTTTTTTTGTGTATCTCTGTGGCAGAATTACAGTGCCACACACTGGTCTGGCATGTATACTACATCGTTTTGAGTCAGTATCAGTGGTTTCGTGTGTACGCAGATATTTCTAGAGACAAGGAAAAAAAAACATTGGATAGGGAAAGCTCTGGCTTCGTGTCGATGTGGCCTTAGTCCTGTGTTCTTATTCTCACGTTGTGTAGTCTTGTTTTGTGTTACACTGCTATTCTGAGTACTTGTATTGGTTTCCCTTCCCTTGTCTTGGTTTTGTGCTTCTGCCCATTGTCCTCGATATCCTTGTTTGCCTGTGTTTTTGGACTCTATCATATGTTGTTTGCGCTTTGGTTTTGACACTATGCCTGTTAAATGGTTTTTGATTCTGGATTGCCCCGATTAAAGCTGTGTTTGAATCTTCAGCCAAAGTCTCATAGCAGTACGTAACAGAAGGCTACGCCCATAAATGGATCCAGCAGTGAAAATGATGCATCTCCGACAGGGAAACTGACCAGTCGCGGACTATGTATTGTACATTATTGAACTGATATTTTTTTGGGGCGGATTATTTGGCTGCTCGGTTTGCTTATGCCATTGCATGATCCTCATTAGACTCTGGAAAATTATACAGATCTTGCATTGCAGCTGAGCGGCTTTGCTTTTACTGTGGGTGTCGTGGAGGATGAACACCACATTCACGCTCTACCTAGGGTCCCCAATCATCATGGCTACCAAGCCAGTATCTCCAGCCGTCATGGCCTCTACGCCAGAGTCTCCAGCATCAGGGCCTCCATGCCAGTGTCTCCAGCTGTCATGGCCTCCACGTCAGAGTCTCCAGCCATTATGGCCGACATGCCAGAGTCTCCAGCCATCATGGACGCTGCTCCTGAAGCTACAAAGGCGGTCCTTCAGCGTTTGAGACTGGCTTCCAGTTTGGTGAACACACCGCTGATGACAGTGCGAGTAGCTGCCACCTCTGTGGTGGTATCTAGTCTGGGGTTCTCTTTCTGTTTGCTTACCCTTACCACAGAGGTCGTCCATGAACTCTGTCTGCCCCGACACTACCATGGAGGTCACCTATGAACTCGCAGTCTGTTCTGTCATGACCACAGAGGTCGCTCTGGAACTGCCTGCCTGTTTCATCTCAGCCAAGGAGGCCATGATTAAATACTTGGTTGATGTCCTGCCAGCACTGTTGTGGCCACGGAGGCTATAACTGAACTCACTGCATCTTTTGTCATGGCCTCGTAGTGCAAAAAAACCAACTCAATATTAAACAGTCTCACGCCTTAAGAGAGGAGGGTGGGAGGGGGCTTAGGCAGAGTGCATAAAGTAGGAAACCAACAGGACAACGGCCCAAGGCAGAGTCGAGGGAGGTAGGAGCCATGAAGGCGGCTTGGCAGGCCTTTCAGGGCGATGAGTGACTGAGACTGAGCCCATGGGGGTGGAGACCCAAGTGGAGCTGAAGGACCAGGTGATATTGCAGGTCCTGGAGGGCAGGGTGGAGCCGCAACGACAAGCAACTGAGGTGGAGCCAGAGCACCAGAGGACTGAGGCGAAGGCGGAAAGAGTGAGGACCAAGGCAGAGCGGAAGGGAAGGAGGAGCCAGACAGAGCCAAAGGGGTGGCAGGATGAAATTCAGCAGAAGGCCTGGAAGTCTGTGCCGCAGGCAGAGTGATGACTGACCAAGGCAGAGGCGCCGCAATGAGGGAGCCTGGTGAAGTCGTAGGGACAACGGTCACAAGTGGAGTCGAAGGGGCAAGGAGCCTATGCAGAGCCGACTGGTCGACAGGCCAAGATAAAGTGACGGACATAGAAGATCTGGCTGGAACAATGCGGTCAACACTCCTGGGCTGTACAGACAAACTTGAAGCACAGAGCGAATCCAGGCATAGAGGCGGAGACAGCATGGGAAGAGCTGAAGGGCTGAGAGGAGACAGTGTAGGCAGGGCAGGAGAACTGGACAGTATAGACAGGAACTTTAAAATTAATTCTTGGTCGTGGTCTTCCAGGAATGGAATTTGTATAGCTCCGTTCTGATTTTACCTCTCTCTTCCAGCTCATCTTGACATTGATGCTTTTCTAGCATGATATTATCTTTTCAAATTAACTCCATCTTTGCATGTGCTTTGAGTTTGAATCGCTTATATCATTAGTTTGTTTATGTTTTCATGAACTTTTGGTCTGTATTTCCGTGGTTACCTGTGTTCATTGGCATCAGTCACCTCACCGCCTGTGATAACATTGCGCTCAGAAGCCTGAGGTCCCGGCTGACCAGTTGTGTGAGTCGGCTATACATCTATTCCAGTGGGTATATTAGTGGAGTTGAAAGAAGAGGAGTGGCTGATAGACTGGGAGACGGAAGTAGTGCTTCCCACCCTGATCCCCACTCACAAACCTCTTCTGCCTCTGGAAGTCCCGCACAGCACATAGAGTTGGCTTCTTCACCACTGGTCCTGTCCAACACAGTGTTCTTTTCTACCACTGATCCAGTCCATCTCCAAGCTTTCGTCGCTTTCGTGTCTGTTTTGTCAGCCAGCGTAAAGTTTATGTTATTGACATTCACACCCAGCCTGCATTTCCTGCCTGCTCCAGCCATTCCTTCGGCACTGCCTCTGCTGGCTCCCTTTAGCCCTTCGGTTCCCTTATTGGCTTCGCCATGCAACCCGGATCTGCCTTGGGGCTTCCAGTCACCAGCTCTGCCGTGGCATGGGGATTCTCTGGCTCCACCTTCTCCCTCTGAGCCCTTAGCTGCACCTTGGCCCGTTGACCAGTCGGCTCTGCCCTGGCTCCTCGTCCCCTCTGCTCCACCTGGGACCATCGTTCTTACGGCTACACTGGACTCCCTTGTCCCACCAGCACCACCCTGGTCAGTCATCGCTCTATCATCACCAGGCCTTTGGCTGCGCCTCATCCTTCCACTCCTCCACTTTTAGTTTGTATTCCCTTGGTTACCTCTTTTCCTTTGTTCCCTTGTTCCCGCTTTTCAATTGTTACCATGCTTATTGATTAATTAGTTGTCACCGGTTCGTCACTGATTTCATCACCCTGTGTATTTAAGCCCTTGTGTTGTGCACGCTGTTCGTTTGTGTTACATCATATTGGATTGCCTGAGTTTTGCTTTAGTTAATAAACAATGCTGTTATTTTTATTTACTTTGTCTATCTTCATCTTCGGACTAAAGTGTTACAACAACATTTTTTTTTCACTGTTCAGTTTGATCACTGAAGGAGGTCATAGTTGGTTCTTGTAAACAGTTTACTTAAGTGTGAACACCCTTAAAAATCAACGACTTCTATTGGCAGCAGAGTGCCTCTCTTTTTTCTTCTTCTTCTTTTGCCTGGATCTCTCAGCTGCAGTAATATGACACATTTTCATATAACATTTAATGTTTATAATATTGAATAATCACATTATAATTTTGGACAAATTGTGAAACTCAATAAATAAATCATTTTTTGTCTTTCTTTTTTGTCACGCTGAAAAAGCATAGTGTGATGTGATGATATACAGCTCCCACAGTGTCAGCTACTGACACAGCGTCAAGTGAACCTATGAAAGGTAAAGTCTCAGGTACATGCGAAACCCTGGTTCCATGAATAGGGAATAAGATGCTTTGTAGCTTAGCCACACTCCCTCTTTGCTGTACAGATTGTTCCCTTTTGGAAGATGCCATCTCAGTGGTCAGCGCTAATCCCCACACTTGAGAGGGGTTGCCATAATGTCAGTGACTGATCCAGCGTCTTGCTCTCTATTCAACAAATTTTGGTGCCAGCCAATATGGAATGATAACATTGACCGGACAAACTTGAAAAAAGTGTTGAAAACTTGAAAAGAAGTGTTCTACAGTTTACTAATTGGCCGGTGAACAGTTATTTGCACAGCCAGAGACCTTATATGAAATTATGAACATACTTTGTATGTTTGATTCTTGTTAATATTTCTACCAGAAATTTTGCCTGAAAATTTTACCAGGCATTGCTAATTTTTAACAGTCACAGCCCGGTATTTACCAGCTAATGGAAACACTGTCGCTATTTCAGTTGGTTTCGCTGCATTCTTATTCAGATCCTTCAAAGCTGTGTTTTTGTAAAGCTGAGACAACAAAACAGATCAAAGTCTTACCCTCATCAATTCAATCATCAAGTTTGCAAGGAAATATACAAATCAGTGGTAACACCTAGTTTATTCAATTTAGTATTTATATTGTGCTGATTAAATTGTGTACTTATACACTAAATGTGCACCAAAATGCATAATACAGTATGTTGTTGTTGTTTTTTTGTACATGAAAGCATTTTAATTTAGCGTAAAATCGAATTTGACAACTACTGGCAAGTTTGGCCACTATATTGCACTTTATTAAATATAACTAGAATGTTTTACATGCTGCACATATATAATCAATTTTCTCTTTATCTGTATTTCTACCAGATCTAGTGAACGTGATAGAGATGGAAGATGACCGCCGGTTTCACAAACTGACGCAAGAGCAGGTGGAGACTTTGGACCAAGTTCTTACAGAGGTCATTCCCATTCATGGCAGGGGCAATTTCCCAACCCTTGAAATCAAGCCTAAAGACATAATCCATGTTGTCAGAGACAGACTGATTTTGAAGAAAATCAAGGTAAGAGATGTCCGTCTCAATGGATCTACAGCCAGTCATGTGCTGGTGAAAGAGAATGGCACCAGCTATAAAGACTTGGATATCATCTTTGGTGTGGAGCTTCCCAAACCAGAAGACTTCCAGATTATCAAGGAGGTGGTTTTGGGCTGTCTTCTGGACTTTCTACCTAAAGGAGTCAACAAAGATAAAATCACAGCTCTCACAATGAAAGAGGCATATGTGCAAAAGATGGTCAAGGTGTTCACTGAGCATGACCGTTGGAGCCTTATCTCCCTATCAAATAATAGCGGGAAGAACGTAGAGCTCAAGTTTGTCAACTCTCTACGAAGGCAGTTTGAATTTAGTGTGGACTCCTTTCAGATCATCCTGGACAGCATGCTACAGTCTTATTTGGATGCTGAAAGGAGGAAGGTTGAAGAAGACCAAGAGCGCCATGACTCTTCTTCAGCTCAAACAAAAGGGATTCAGTCAGCCCTAATGGATGAATCGTTTCTCAGCTCTTGTGACATAGGACATCACCAGGAATGTGACACAGACATGTCTTGCAATACTGATGACATGCAGACTCAGTGTTATTGTAAAACCAGTCAGAAAGAACAGCCTAAATATTCAGAACCAGAACCAACTCTTGAAATGGACAAAGATGTTGAAACAGAGATGGTTGAAACAATAACAATGCCTGAACCTATGGAGCAAGTATCAGAGCCCCCTATAATGGTGGATGTGGAGGAAAATAATGAACCTCATGAAAATGTATCTTTGCATACGGAGACACTGCTAGAGGTAAATACAAATGAAACCGGTATTGATTCAGGAGGAGGAAATGAACTGGTAGTGTCTGTTAAGGAAACAAATCCCCCAGTTAAAACATACATTAGTGAAATGGATTCTGACATGTTAGACATAGAGGCAGTTAATTCCAAACCATGGCTTGAAATGGTACATACTGACTTCTCTTGTCTTTCAACAAAAGGGACCTTTGGTGAGCGATGCACATTTCAACCTGCTCCCATTACATTTCTCACACAAGCAGCACTAGATTCATTTGCTGAGTATCCCCTGCCACCCCCTGCCAAGAAAAACAGCCAAAATTCACAAATGGTTGTTCTCAAGCATTCCTCACCCAAACCTCCTCGGAAAATGTCCAAAAAGACAACTCCTGTGCCATGTTCACCAGAAAAATCAATGTCAAATAATTTGGATGTTAATACTTGTCAGGTTTTGCATCCACCTAAAGCTTACCCAAATGAATCATTACCTATGCAGGTTAAATTGTCAGGTTTTACCACACAAAGCTTTGAATTATCCAGTGCCTCAGAAAAAGAATCTAAAGAGTCAAAAGAACTAGCCACTTGTACTGGAGCTTTTATTGTTGCCGCTCCAGAGAGCGGCATGCATTCAGAAGAGACACTGTGCATGAGTCTATCACCGGAGGAAAGCCTTCAAAGTCGAGCGCAAAGCTCAGAACCAGAAACTGGTGAAGCTACACATATAGTCATCCCTACGTCCAATCCCAGTAATCTCCCTAAAGATCCAAACAGGATAAACCAGCCTTTTACCGAAAGCATCCAGACAGCACAGTGTCAGGGATTGGTACCTCTCATTAATGTGAATTCTGAGCCTTTACTTCAGGCAAATGAGAGTTATCACCTGAACTCAGGCTCTCCCAAAAAGGAAGACACTGAGTCTTGTGCCCAAGTTGATGACCCCACATCACCCTCGGCCACTGAGTCGGTCTCTAAAGCAACAAATTGCACCTCTCAAATATTGAAACCGCTGTCTACAGACCATACTATTGATTCACAAGTGGTAGGGACCAATTTTTTGTGCTCTGAACCTCAAGTTCCCAACTCTCCTGTGTCCACTCTGCAGACTCAGGAACTTCTTGTGCTAACTCCACAGACTAAAGAACCTCCAGAACTATTACCATATGTATTAGAACCACTTGTCTCTTTACCAGAGGTTCAAAGCCTCACTGTATCAGCACCACATTTGTCAAAGTCACTAGAACCTTCCATATCCTCAACAGAAACAGAGACTCCTAGAATCTCAGAAGCTCTTTTAGAACCACCAGTAGTATCTCTGGATGTCGTGGAACCCTCGGAAGTATTCTTTGAAGTTCTAGAACCATCTGAAGTACTTTCACAGGTTTTGAAACCCTCTGCAGTAGCAATGTCACATACGTTAGAAATGTCCCCAGTAAGTGAGGTGGTGGTTTCCAAGATATCAGATCCATCAGCTTCAGACCTTAACAAGCCCATACTCCCTTCCAAAGGGCTGCCTTGCATTACAGTGATGGCTGAGAGCATGTATGGTGACTTTGAGCAGGCTATGGATCATCTACGTTACCGGCTAATAGCAACACGCAATCCTGAAGAGATCAGGGGTGGAGGCCTGCTCAAGTACAGTAATCTGCTTGTCCGGGACTTTAAACCTGCCTGTGAAACTGAAATTAAGACACTTGAGCGCTACATGTGTTCACGTTTTTTTATTGACTTCCCTGATGTGAACGAGCAGCAGCGCAAGATTGAATCATATCTGCGCAACCATTTTATTGGAGAAGAGAAAAGCAAATATGATTACTTGATGACACTTCGGAGAGTGGTCAATGAGAGCACTGTGTGCTTGATGGGGCATGAGCGTCGTCAGACTCTCAATATGATTACCATTCTAGCACTCAAAGTCTTGGGTGAGCAGAATATCATTCCTAATGCCAATAATGTAACCTGCTACTACCAGCCTGCACCATACATGACAGACCACAACTTCAGTAACTATTTCATTTCAAATGGCCAGTCCCCACTTATATACCACCCCTACCCACTACACATACACATGCAGACTGGACTGGTCTAGGTCTAGGTACATTTCCACCACAAACGATCTACCCTTGAGCTTGGGCCCAAACACTTAAATGAAAATAACAGTACTTAAGTGTTGGACAATGGAAAATCTCAATGAAGAACTGATTACTATCACTGAGAATTATACATAAAAACATTGGAGCAATTGCACTAGCAGTATGAATGTTAAAACACGTGTCACACACTCTCAAAAAAAAGGTACAGTGGAGGTACAATTTTGTTCCTGTATAACTGTACCTTTAATGGTACACAATTGGTCCTTAGGGTACAATTATACCATTTTTAGGCAAGGGGTATGCAGGGGTAGGCAAGTTCGGTCCTAGCGAGTTTGCTGTCCTGCAGAGTTTGATTCCAACCCATAGACTGTAAAAAAATATGGACGTAGTGTCCGTGACGTCACCCATAGGATTCTGAGGAGCAGTTTTGAAGCATAAAGTAGGGTCGAGCCAAGATGGCAACGGGGCACTGGGTCATCGCGTGTCACTCCTGGCTAACTGAAATTGGGCAAAGAGGCTTTATATAATGTAAAGGAATGAGTTATAAAAACATTCACCCCTCTCACAGTTGTCATGAAGGGCAAAATTAGATATATAGACCAAAACCACATTTGTACCAGGCTGTAAACAGGTTTTATTTCTGCTGTAAAGTTGGGTATTTTAACATTGGGCTCAATGAGATTCTGCTCCCATCTGGAGCCTGTCTTTAGTGGCCAGTCAATGAATTGCAGTTTAAGTCACTTCTGTATTGGCTTCCAGAGAAACTGGGGTAGGTTGCTGCTTGCTCCAACCCTGAAATACATCTATAGAAGCTCTTATTGCGAATTAACAGAGGTTTAGATGTTGATGTTTTATTGTTTGGTCACCATTATGGTGATCAGTGTTTCCTTTAGTTGGCCAGTTTGACTCTTGACTTTTTATGTGAGTTTGTGGTTTTTGTTACAGTGTTAACAAAACACATAATCTGTTCAAATCAAAAGAAGCCATGAGCTAAAATTATCATGAAGGAAAATTATTATTTAGATTATTTTTGATGATTAAACGCATCACTGACTAAAACTATTAATAAATAATATTCACCAACAATACTTTCTTGCCACAGATCAGACATTCTGAATTCTGATTTTTAAATACATTCTAAGGGAAAAAAGTACACAGATATCAAGAATCAGCATATGAATCTCAACAAAGGTGACATACTTAATGCTGCAATGCATGCTGGGAGCCATGAGTTTTATTCTGTGGTGGCTTAGTAGGGTTGGAGCTAAACTCTGCAGGACATCAGCTCTCTAGGACCGAACTTCCCTACTCCTGACTTGGAGGTACAAAAATGTACCCTTAAGGGGTACAATTTTGTACTCTTTTTTTTTTTGAGAGTGCATGCATTTAATTGAAAACAACAATGAAAAGATAAATGACATGAAGACACAAAAATATGTGACTATGAAAATAAATATAAGAGGAGAAAACACTTTGCTAGGCATGTTCCTCTCTTATCAGAGGTAGCTAAAAGTCTTGTTTAACACACAAACAAACAAAAACACTGAAAAAGACAAATTGATAGAAAGAACTATTTTGAATAATTTAACACTTTATTGGCATGACGAAAAGTGCAAGAGAAATAATCAGCATGCATTGGCTCTATTACATAGTAAAGTACTTTGGTTGTCTGAAACGATTAAACAAATTGTTCCTGCCTTGTTTTGCTCTAAGAACGTTCAGTAAGATCAGTGTTCCATTCTTCTTCCTTTTTTCAAATTTCTGTTTGAATTATGTTTTTTTTTTGTTGTGTTGTGCTATTTCTTAGTACATCTACTGGGTGTTTGCATTTTAATTTATAATATATGCTTATTAGTAGATTATGAATGACTTCCAATCCTGCTCCCGGGGGGCAGGGTTTAGCTCCAGCACATCTGCTGGGAAGTTTCCAGTGATCCTAAAGACCTTGATTAAAGATTTAGTTGTGTTTAATTAGGACTAGAGCTAAACTCTCCTGTGGTCCCCCCTGGAGCAAGATTGGAAACTCCTATGTTCATAATTTCAGCAGGATCACGTGTCTTCCTCCCTCACACTTTGTAACAAATCCTTCCCTCATGGGTCAAAATGACCCGAAGCCCTAAAACTACACTTAATTATTTGTTCCGAAAGCTTATTTCATTGGGTGTCAACCTCCTGCGTAGAATAAATATAAGATGATAGCTCTATCTGGAGCAAATGAGCTGTTCCGCTGGGGTCCTAAAGTCAGTATCTCTTTTTTTTTTTGGTAAAGTTTTAGCATTTTTAGATTGAATTTTGAGCATTTATAGGTTTTTCTGTGTGTACTGAAGCATTCCTCGCATTCCATTCATTCCTATGGGGGTCAAATTGACCTGTGAGGGAAGGATTTGTTACTTTTTTAAATTTCAACCACAAAACTCCCCAAGTCCAGTCATTTGTGTGTGTGTGTGTGTTTGTGGTTCAAGTAGGACAAAAGTCCTAGGGTCTTGGACCACTCCGATGAACACATGACCCGTGGGAAGGATGGGGGGTTAAAAAAAGTTCTCCATTCCCCAGTGACATTTATTTCGCAAACGCTTTTATCCAAAGCGACTTACAAGAAGTACAAGAAGCAATTCCCCCGATTTCCCCCCCATTACCCCCCCCCCCCCCCCCCCCACCCCAATTCCCATTACTCTTATTTACTATGACTAAATGAGAGATTTTCAGGAAAAAAGTTCCTCTGCTCAATGTCTGCATTTCATATTTTCTCATTTGTGAAGTGACAATTTATTTATTTATTTCTTTGTTTGTTTTTTGTTTGTTTGCTTCTTTGACCAAAATGTAAAGTATACTTTAGAATGAACTGAATTGGTAAAAAAACAAATCACAAATTCAAGAGAATGAGATGCAAATGTACAAAAAAAAAAAGAAAACAAACAAACCAACCACAAAAAAGAAGAAAAAAGGCATTTGCTGGTGTCTTTTGTGTATCTATGGCACACAATGTTGAGAATAACAAGCAGTCTTCTTTAGTTTTCTTTCCTATATAATGTAAATGTAGCCTCAAAAGAATCCATGCGAGGACATTTAATGATGTTATGTAATATTTCTTTGTATTTAACAGAACCATCAGTGGTGCTTAAGACTTAAATACATTTTCACTCTTTTTAAATCTTTGTGACAAAAATGCATATATTTTTCCAAGAATGTATGTGTAGTACTGTATTAGAGCATACATGAAAGATTGCACCAGCCATACACACAGTATACACAAATACACAGATAAACACACACTATAACGTCAGGACCAAAACTATAAAAGTGTACATTCTGGGACATCATGAAAACTGCTGAACTATACTGTCTGCAAAATGTATTCAAGAGATTTGCCTAAGTAATACATTTTTCAGAAGCAAGAAAAAACACGTGTTGGCTTTACTGAAATTGTATAAAGAAATGTTATTTTTAGGTTATATTGAAAATATAGTAAAAAGTGTTAGTAAACATTTGACCTTGACCTTATATACAATGCAAGTTTAATAGAAGATCTCATCACTGGTATAGCTATTCAAACTTGTGGAGTTATTTTTGTTCCTGTGCAGACCTAGAGTTTTGTAAAGTATTGGCTTGACTGTATGATTTCTAGTCATTCTGTTTTACCTTTATGTAATTGTCTACCTATGAAATGCAGCCAAAACCTGTAGTAACACTGTGGTTAGAAATAAGTTTAGACTGAAATTGTTTACCAAGATGATGTACACCCATCATGAAAACAGTTTATATGACCAAAATTATTTTTGCAGGAAAACATTAGTGCCTAAATGAGCAGGAGAAAACTGTAAAGTGGGTGACAGAAAGGACAACGCTCCTGTAAATGCAGCCGTCACTTTTTTAATTTCAGGTGTACGTTTTCTCCTTTTCTCATGCTATTTGTGTTGATGTCAAATGTTCAGTAGTTATTTGCTGTGGCTCGTTTTTGTTCATGTAATAAAAAGAATCCAAACAATTATCCACTTCATCACAAATTAATGTTGTTGTTTTGTTTATTCAAAATATAAAATAGCACAATTTTGGTTCAGAGGGGAAAAATACTGAGCAATAATACTATTAAAGGTAAAATACAGATACAATGTCAAAAGTTAAAAAGTATGCATGTTTAATTGTGCGCAAGTATAATTTAAAAAAAAAATCAAGAGACGGAGATTTTTTTATTATTATTTTTGATGCAAACCTGTCAAAAATCACTATTTTTAATTTCTAATTTCTCTGACTATGTAAGACTCTAGGACACAGCACTTTTCCCACATTTTATGTTATAGCCTTATTCCTAAAAGGATTAAATTCATTCAATCATGACAACTCTCGGAGTGAAATAGAATCAACCAGCATTTTATCATGGAATAGCATAACAATAGCATGGAATGTACATAGGCTTGATTTTGGCGGACGAGATCTGCTACGCTGCTGCTGCTGAGCAAATACATAATGTTCAGCTTAATCAAGATAACAACAAGGAAGGCTGCTACAGAATGATGTAACCCCCAAGCAGATCTCTACAGGTGGCACTGGGGAGGAGGTGGGATTATCGGAGTTCTCATAATTGCGCAGCATGCGGATAGCTGCTAGGATACGGTATAAGTAAAGCCACGTAGATGAGGAAATACCTCCGATTGGTTGGTGTCGTAGAACTGAAAGAACCAATCGCAGATTAATAGAGTTTCATGACTGAACTTTGTATTTATTTTCATCAAAATTCTACAAACAATACCCCATAATGACAACGTGAGAGAAGTTTGTTTGAAATCTTTGCAAATATATAAAAAATAAAAAACAAAAAAAAATCACATGTACATAAGTATTCACAGCCTTGCATGGCACTCAAAATTGAGCTCAGGTGCTCCTGTCCCCACTGATCATCCTTGAGATGTTTCTACAACTTGATTGGAGTCCACCTGTGGTAAATTCAGTTGATGGGACATGATTTGGAAAGGCACACACCTGTCTATATAAGGTCCCACAGTTAACAATGCATGTCAGAGCACAAACCTTATACTCCATCACATCTATTGCGGTCTCACAATTCTGGCCAGTTGATATACCTAGAATATCAAAATCAACTGCAGGCGGTCGATCCTTTTCCTATTTAGCACCTAAACTCTTCCTAGCATTGTTCGGGAAGCAGACACAATCTGTAAGGTTAAATCTAGACTAAAAACACATCTCTTTACTATGGCTAACACATAAAACACTTTACATTTATATTATTCAAGTTAGGCTGAATTAACTAGATCCGCCGGAGCCGGGAACACTTCCCATAACACCTGATGTAATCGTTACATCATAAGAAGAATGGCATCTACGCTAATGTTAGTTTCTCTGTATCCCGAGGTTTACTGCAGTCAGTCGGATCCGGGCCGTATCCAGATCAGACGGTGGACCTGCGCCCAGACATGACCAACGCATGACCCTGAAGTGTCTGCAGAGACCGTGTCAATTTGCCTCCCCCTGAAATTGCCTCGTTGACACGGCATCCTCAATAAACCCGTCTCCGGCGTGATGACACCGATCTTTCGAATATCCCGATCTAATATGACCCCTGACCTGTAATGTTGCCAGAATCATAATCATACACTGTTTGTTCGTTGGCCAGAGGAGAACTGGCACCCCGACTTAGACTGGTTTCTCCCAAGGTTTATTTTATCTCGATTATGCTCCTGATGGAGTTTTGGTTCCTTGCCACTGTTGCCTTTGGCTTGGCTTGCACAGTTGGGGACACTAAATATTCAACTTGATATTCAAATTTTGAACATCAATAATTTCACATTTCTACATAAATGACACAGTTTAAATACATCTTCCCAGCGCTGAAGTACCCCTTTAAACATATATTAGGTTGATTGAACACAATTAAATTAAGTTGTGACAAAATTAGATATATAAAACTGAAGTTTACTTAATTAAGTTGTGTTAAAACTACATTAAATATTTGTGTTGACATAACTAGCTGGGCAGTGGATCTGTAGTTCCCAGCATGCTTTGCAAGGGACTCCATTAGGAGAGTAAATTTAGGGATTAAAGTGTTATTTTATGTGTTTTTCTGTAAAGGGAAATATGTTGTTAGTTAATGTTAGTGTTTAATGTTCAGTTATGTTGGACATTTAGAGGAGTTTATGTAATGTTTTTTTTAATCGTGTGGTTAGCGTTATGCTGAAGAGTGGCGCCTGTGCTTAGGACTCAGTGATCTATGCTAATGCCAGGAGTGACACCTCTTTTCTTATATATTCATTATATACATTGTGGGTGATGATGAATGAAACTGCTTATAATTGGTTTTCTAATTAAATGTTTTAATTTAATTTTGACCAGTATAAAAAAGTCATGGTATAAGTATATAAATATCATTTAAACTTTATTTGATAGAATTGAATTAGACCAACTCAATTACATTGTCCAAAATTGAGTTGGACCAACTCAATTACATTTCATTGCATGAATTAGTTTTCTATGAGTTGGGGCTACACATATTTATTGGATGGAAACCTGCCCTCAGTTAAATTGAGTTTGTCCAATGATTCATTTTTTTTGAGTGAATACTATCTAATAGGGGTGTAACGGTACACAAAGCTGACGGTTCGGTACGTACCTCGGTTTTGAAGTCACAGTTTGGTATGCGTGTACCGTTACACCCCTACTATCTAATATTAATATGTAACATTAGTAATATTCAATACGATTTAGGGTGGATAGCACATTGGCATGCAGGGTTGGAGTCTTTAATATCCATCTAGCACCATCTACTGTTCACAGTTTTGCTCATGTTTACGTATAATAATAACTTTTGAATCATGAGGCCTAGAAATAAAATAAAAAAATTTCTGATTCATTGAATTTTACCAAGAGCATGTCAAATTCGATGCGAGGCTATGTCTCCCCAATGCTTTCACATATTGTGGCAAATATTGGTGCGTCACAAGCATGACCTGTGGCTACTTGCAGTGTTTCGTCACAGCACCACCTACGGGTCTACGGAGGTATGAAAAATGTATTTTTTTGCTTATAACTTCTAAATGGTTTGCCCAGAAATCAAGAAACTAGTAGATTCCAACCAGATTGACAGATTCCTTGAGTCATACAGAGAACATTGATACCATATTTGGTCAAAATTGCTGTCCGCCATTTTGAATCTCTAATGCAATTCAACTTAAAAAGCTTAAAAAGCAGCAAAAGAGCCTGTTGTGTGTGCATGTGGAGTCCACCTGTGATGCACTTAATTGTTGTTGAACTCACTCAGTAATTCTCAGATCTATATCTCTCAAGTTATTACAGGAACAGATCCAAATTCCCATCAAATTTGGGATCTCAGCATCTTTACTTATAATAATCCAGTTTGACTTTATTTCATACTAAAGTTATTATTGAGAATTACCAGAGATTTTGGTGTTGATGTTTTATTTTTTTTAATAAAAAAGGTTGATGGTGATAAGTGTTTGCTTTATTTGGGCTCTTGACCCTTGACCTTTTAATTTTAGCTTTTCTTTTGCTGCTTTAACTGTGTTGCTGATACACAAGCAGGAGAAAATCTCATCGGATGATGTTGGTCACCAGGATTTGAAATGAAATTTTTCACTCACTGGCCAATTTGGCTACTAAATTTTTAAGTGACCGGCCATTCAGAACTAGCCTGGTCCTACCAGACTCTCGAACATTTCATTTGTACAGAGAGTCTGGCCACTCTCCATTGACAAGCGTTTACTTTCTTGAAGGCGGAACTCTGTTGAAGTTTAAAACTATTGGATCTGCCAAGAGCCACTCTGGATCTGCCATAACCAATCACTAACGTTTTGTCGTGACTTATGTCATGCGCCGTTTGCCTTTGTTTCTCTCATGGAAGTCCGTAAAAATAAATGTGCAGATTGTGCAGCCACCTGTAGCAACGATCCACTGGAGAGTCAAGTTGAAGAACCCAAGTGCAGCTTTTATTCCAAAATTACCAAAACATAAAACAAAGACTTGGCCTGACTTGAACACTAAACTCACCAACAGTGGTTACAACATCAATAACAGACAAAGACACATGGGCCGTTTCTCAATACCAAGTACGCGAACTTCTGACTTGCGTCCTTGGTAGTTCAGACTTGCAAGTTCGACTCGGGAGAACGAACTCCAGAGGACGGGGGGAATCGCCATCAGTCGTCAATTGTGAAGCGTCATCAGTTGCTGCCAAGTCCTGTTCCAATTCAAAGTTCACAAGTAGACAAGTACAGTTCAAATCCCCGGATGTGTCCTTGATCCGCCCCTTTTATCGAGGATGCATCGAGAGGAGACTTGTGGACTTCACACAGACCGGTATCCCAGAATGCATCTCGCACCAACCAGCAAACGTCCATAGCAGATGAGAAACCCCTCGTAATTTAAAAATACTGTTAATGTTTCACAAAATGTAGTTTTAAGACTTTTTCAGGCGAGAATGTACTTGTTTAAAGCTCAAATCTGTGGTTTATTTATAAAGAGAGCGTCTTTTTGAAAATTTGATCTGGCGTTTTCGGAGTTGTGAGCTCCACTGTATCAGCGGCGCTCAGCGGGACCTCTCCCCGCCCAGAGCAGACTTAACACGGCTAGTCCTTCTGACGCCGGCCGCTGGCTCTGATGTCTTCAGATATAATTCGTCTTCTAACGGCCGATCTTTGGTCTCATGAATCTATAATTTGTTCCCTGGTAAATCGTTTTGACTGAGGGCAAAGTGAAGTTTCATAACTTTATATTTTTAGCTATTAAACACATAAACGGACATTTAACAAAAATAGACTGGGTTGTGTTTTATGTCATAATTAATTTTATTACAGTGATAATCACACTTGTCTGAACCACATATTAATGTTTTTTTTTTTGTTTTTTTTTAACGAAAAGAGGCAGGGTTTTTAATATTTCGTTTTGTTATAAATATACATGCAATAACATTGGCTGCTTTACATTTGTGTGGCTATAATAGGCTATGTTTCATATTTTTTTGTAAAAAAAAAAAAAAAAAAATAGGCAGAGTGGTGTTTTATCATATATTTCGTTTTATTGTAGCCTAAAATATACATAAATACACTGAATAACACTATCAAGAACGCTGCTGTTCCATTAGCAGAGTACCGGACTATTGTCCTCCCGTCCTCGGGAGTTCGTTCTCCGGAGCTGAACTTGGCGAGCCTGAATTAACTCCACGGACGCAAGTCAGAAGTTCGCGAAGGCCTACTTGGTATAGAGAAAGTATATTTTAGGCTACAATAAAACGAAATATGTCATAAAACACCACTGCCTCTTTTCATTATTTTTACAAAAAAAAATCTTAAACATATTAGCCACACAAATGTCGTCCAGACAGCTACATTGATTATCTTATATATTTATAACAAAACGAAGTATAAAACACAACCCTGCCTCTTTTCGTTTAGATTTAAAAAAAAAAAAAAAAAACAATAGGCCTATATTAAACATTAGCCTAATATGTGGTTTAGGGTGAGCAGATTTCTGAAATGGAAACCGGGGACATTTCCTCTTTGAGTGGTCAAAATATCACTAAAATCTCGTTATTATCTTTTAATTAAAAAAAACGGGACAATATATTTTTTTTTAATGTTTTTGTTTGTTTATTTGTTGTTGTTGTTGTGGGCTCTCTATATTATTATTAACATTAATAATTATTCTGATTTAGTTTGATTATTAGGATTTTTTATGTGGTTTTAATACAATTCAACGCCTCCGCAAAAAACAAAAATTAAAACAGTTAATAGTTGCCATTGTAAATAACAAGCAGTTCAAAAAAATATTAATACATGACTTAAAAAAACACATTACAAAAATAAAACATAAATATGATAAATAAAACTATTTAACAAATATTTTAACATTTTATAATTGTATTTAATATTTTAATTTTCACATGTGTATACTAAAAGTAATACATTTAAAAAAAAAAAACATTTTTTTACTTCAAATGTTTTATTAGGCTTGTGCTTAAAAATAAATCTTACTATCCTAAATTGGTCTTGTTTTGCATTTTAGGCTTATTTTAAGCAGAAATTATGTGTATTCTGGATGTGTTGCAAGTGACAAAATGCCGTTGAAGTTCAGTTTATCATGCGGGGTGTTGGGGGGCATTACTGATCGTTGCGTCCGTTGGTCTGAGATGCATTCTGGGATACCGGTCTGTCTGGAGTCTCCTCTCGATGCGTCCTCGATAAAAGGGGCGGATCAAGGACACATCCGGGGATTTGAACTGTACATGTCTATGGCTAGATGTGAACTTTGAATTGGAACAGGACTTGGGCAGCGACTGATGACGTTTCACAAGTCCACGAGAACACAAGTACAGACAAGAACGCATATTGAGAAACGGCCATGGCAAACATGAGGGCTTATGCTGCGTTCCAGGCAGGTTTTTGAGCCTGTAAGTTAGGACTTCAAACCACGACTCACGACTTTGTAGCATTCCAGGCAAAGTCACACCAAACTGCCTGAGCGGCAGCTAGATGTAAACAAAGAATGGCGAACCTTACGTGATTATGCTCATTTACAATAATTTCTATCGCCAAAGGTGCTTACACCATGATTATTTGAGGGAAACGGAGGAGAAAAAACTGTGCATAAGGCAAGAGAAGCTGTTATACCTTTTATTTTACGTTATTTGCATATTTGGAAATGTATTTGGTATTCATTTATTCTTGCACTCCATGGCCTGAAAACTAGCTAACGCTAGAAGAGCTGCTGATAATGCATAACATTTACGGATAAATAACGTCAGAGCAATACCTTATATTTGTTTTTTAATGTACGACTTTCATAAACACCGCGTCCATAGGGGCTGCCATTGTTGCTTCGCGGGCTATGTGACGTCAGATCTCGTAACTGGGAGTACATCGATCTAGTACGAGTTCACGGGTGGGAAGTCACGGGTTTGACTGCCGTTCCAGTGCACTTTCACGGGTAGAAGGTTGAAAAAACACGGGTTACGGGTTGCCTGGAACGCGGCATTAAATACACAGACTAATGACAAGACAAGTGACACCTGTGAACAGTGATTAAACAATGAACCAATAGGTGTGTTCGACATCGGCTGCGGCTGGATGCAACTGATCGGCGAGAGTAGCCGCGTGCAGGCGGGGAGGAGCTGCAAACGGAGACGTGAAGTCGGACACTTTCTGCTTCCCGCATTGACACTCGCTCTGTTTGCATACTTTAATTACAGCTAAAGTGAAATAAATGCAATATTTGGCAATACACAGATGTTTCAGAGACATTATTTTCATGTAATACTTTATGCACTGTTTAATACAGCGTGTGTTTGTTTGTACAAGAATAAAGTTCAACATACAAGCAGCTACACTATCAATGAAGTGATAGTGACACTGTCCCAGACGGAGTACTGAAGGAAAATGAAAATTGAGCGGAAGTACGTAGGAGGGCGGAGCCAGGCTAATTCAGAACTTCTACTAGCCAAAAATAAACAAAAATTCATCCCCATTCTTTTCACCAAAAATGTATTTTCTGTGCCTAGATCAATAGAGTACAAAGAACATAATTTTTTTTAATCTTCGCTATTGCTTCATTGCAAATGAACACATGCACAGTTATTTTATTTGTACGCTGTATTTAATATATCATGATGACTCACAAGTTGTGTATTTGCGCTAAGTCTGTGCAGATTTGGCTTACAGGTACCCCAGCAAATTGAGTAAACATAAGTAACCCACCAAATTGGCTAGTGATTTGACAGCATTACCAGCCAGTTGATTTTTTTCCCCCGCATTTGGTTGTTAATATCAAACCATGTTGGTGATGATATGGTCATCATGTAGTGGCCTGACTCACTGATATCACTTAAAGTCAAATCTTTACATTACTACATTAGCAGTTAATTTCACATGATTTACAGTAGCCTTGTATATTAGATATTGTGGCAACAGTATTGTTACAATCTGGTGTTCAGATTTCTTTTATAATTCATTATACAGAAAACACTTTTAGCTGTGTTTTTAGGCGCATAGAGGCCTAGTCCACACATACATGGGTATTTTTATAAACAGAGTTTTTCCTCTGTTTTAAAAAAATTGCGTCCTCGTGAAAACGCAAAAACACGCTATAAAGCACTGTCAAGAGCATGCCAAACCAACAGGTTATATAATATATAATAATATAATATATAATAAGTGCTTTAAGTTAGGATATAACCCTAACTGTAAAGCCATGTTGGCCAATCAGACACCTGGAAAAAAGTTATTGCCGGTTCCGGTTTTGATGTAACAAGCCAAAATCTCTGGTTCCACTGTCCACACAACAACACTGCAACCGGAGTTTCTAAAAATCTTCACCCTGGCAGGAGTTTTCCAAAAGGTCCGTTTTCACTGACCGGATACTGTGTTTGCGCGTAGACGAACGGCCAAACCGCATAGAAAAAGATGCGGTTTTGAAAATACCTGTGTTCATGTGCACAGGACCAGAGACATCAAGAATCAACATATGAATTGATCTGAATATTATTTTGATTGTACAAAGTTGATCTGAATATTTTTTGATTGTCACCATTGTTGGGATTCACAGACTGATTCTTGATGTCTGTGCAAGTCTACATGATCCTGTCAAAACATAATGCATAATGACTTCATAAAATCTTTCAGAGTATCACAGCACTGTAAGAAATTAACAACTAATATTAATCAATTTAATCTGAGATTAGACTCTGGTATCAGTGAACCAGGCCACTAAATGATGACTATACCATCACTAAAAAGTGACCAACATTATACAGGGAGTGCAGAATTATTAGGCAAGTTGTATTTTTGAGGA
The DNA here is from genome assembly GCA_023566225.1 of Romanogobio albipinnatus. Classification (NCBI taxonomy): domain Eukaryota; kingdom Metazoa; phylum Chordata; class Actinopteri; order Cypriniformes; family Gobionidae; genus Romanogobio; species Romanogobio albipinnatus. The sequence goes on along the minus strand of CM042246.1, from coordinate 50,955,588 downwards.
TTAATTTTACAACATTAATAATTAAACAACAACCATGTTGTCAATGAACACAAAAAACTCATTAATATCAAAGCTGAATATTTTTGGAAGTAGTTTTTAGTTTTAGCTATTTTAGGGGGATATCTGTGTGTGCAGGTGACTATTACTGTGCATAATTATTAGGCAACTTAACAAAAAACAAATTTATACCCATTTCAATTATTTATTTTTACCAGTGAAACCAATATAACATCTCAACATTCACAAATATACATTTCTGACATTCAAAAACCAAACAAAAACAAATCAGTGACCAATATAGCCACCTTTCTTTGCAAGGACACTCAAAAGCCTGCCATCCATGGATTCTGTCAGTGTTTTGATCTGTTCACCATCAACATTACGTGCAGCAGCAACCACAGCCTCCCAGACACTGTTCAGAGAGGTGTACTGTTTTCCCTCCTTGTAAATCGCACATTTGATGATGGACCACAGGTTCTCAATGGGGTTCAGATCAGGTGAACAAGGAGGCCATATCATTAGATTTTCTTCTTTTATACCCTTTCTTGCCAGCCACGCTGTGGAGTACTTGGACGCGTGTGATGGAGCATTGTCCTGCATGGAAATCATGTTTTTCTTGAAGGATGCAGACTTCTTCCTGTACCACTGCTTGAAGAAGGTGTCTTCCAGAAACTGGCAGTAGGACTGGGAGTTGAGCTTGACTCCATCCTCAACCCGAAAAGGCCCCACAAGCTCATCTTTGATGATACCAGCCCAAACCAGTACTCCACCTCCACCTTGCTGGCGTCTGAGTCGGACTGGAGCTCTCTGCCCTTTACCAATCCAGCCACGGGCCCATCCATCTGGCCCATCAAGACTCACTCTCATTTCATCAGTCCATAAAACCTTAGAAAAATCAGTCTTGAGATATTTCTTGGCCCAGTCTTGACGTTTCAGCTTGTGTGTCTTGTTCAGTGGTGGTCGACTTTCTGCCTTTCTTACCTTGGCCATGTCTCTGAGTATTGCACACCTTGTGCTTTTGGGCACTCCAGTGATGTTGCAGCTCTGAAATATGGCCAAACAGGTGGCAAGTGGCATCTTGGCAGCTGCACGCTTGACTTTTCTCAGTTCACGGGCAGTTATTTTGCGCCTTGGTTTTTCCACACGCTTCTTGCGACCCTGTTGACTATTTTGAATGAAACGCTTGATTGTTCGATGATCACGCTTCAGAAGCTTGGCTATTTTAAGACTGCTGCATCCCTCTGCAATATATCTCACTATTTTTGACTTTTCTGAGCCTGTCAAGTCCTTCTTTTGACCCATTTTGCCAAAGGAAAGGAAGTTGCCTAATAATTATGCACACCTGATATAGGGTGTTGATGTCATTAGACCACACCCCTTCTCATTACAGAGATGCACATCACCTAATATGCTTAATTGGTAGTAGGCTTTCCAGCCTATACAGCTTGGAGTAAGACAACATGCATAACGAGGATGATGTGGTCAAAATACTCATTTGCCTAATAATTCTGCACTCCCTGTATGATCAGAGTTTCTCTTGCATTGTTTTGCCATAACAATCATGTATCAGAGACGCACAGCTACAGCAGGCAAAGATAAACTAATGATATAAAGTCATAGCCTGGATGTCAGCCGAATTTAGGCCCGCCCACAACATTTGACGTCGGGAAGTTCGGTCTGGATCCGTTGTGGAGCAACTATGCTGGAACCAGAGCTGTTCGGACCAATCAAATTGTCAGGACGGGCTTTATACGATGATGGACAGATGATCAACAGTAACGTATTCATCCACGTCACCAAAGAGCGCTTGGGTTGAATTTGTTTACTAAACGGAGAACTTGTTCGTATATGCGTTCACCTTTACTTCTCTTAGAAATGATGATCGTGTTGGTAAGTACTCCGTGTATTCTTAAATTATTTTTATAACACCGGCAAAGATCATTTACACTCATCTTCTTCTTCTACTTCTTCCAGCGTGCATGCAGTTGAGTTGTTGACAACTATGCGTCACTCAACATACGTCACTTACTCCATTGCTCTGATTGGTTGTAGGTCTATCCAATTACATGCAGAGGCATTTTCTTTCCTGGTTTGGTTGAAACACCCCATAATAGCAGCCCAATGGAGCAGTATCAGACTCATTTTCTGACTAGAATTGAGTATGACGACATCAGGCTAATGAAGTCAAGCAAACTAAAGCAAACACTGATCACCATAATGGCGACTTCAAACTTTATTATTTTCAATACAATAGATTCTCAATTCTAAATTCTCAATTAACAAAACCAGACAACTCTATAAAACAAATCAAGTATATGAGTGTGTGCACATAAGTTTGATGTATCCAGCATAAAAAGAATGATATCCCAACAGCAGAACTTAGTTAAAAGTCTTAAGTGACCACCAGTGACAGAAGAATATCAACATTTAAGGAAATGTTCCTTACCAAAACACCAGGATGATGTGGTTGAAATTTTATTTTATAAGCTGCTATGAGCACACTGGAGACTGTATATCAGGGGTATGATTACATAATGGTTTTTAATTTATTTAATTATCACGTGAAATTAAATACAGTCTAATTTGATCATTTCAAACAATCAAGAGGTTTACAGCATTTCTCATTGTTTTCATTGTCAATTCAGCTCAGAAGACTACGATCACTTCAATATCCCTGCACTGATTTGGACACAAACACTGCAGCTGAAAATGCAATAAAGATAGGGTATACACAGACTGCAAACGTGGGTAACAGACAGACAATCTGTGCAACTGGGAATTCACATGGACTCAAATTCGTCAATGCGCTGTTTGGTGTTTCCTTGTCGTATTTGCCGTAAAGTTTTGTATTTGTCCCTTCCCAACCTCACATTCTCGGCATGGATCAGATCATTTGGAGTCTTCTTGCTTTCATCACGGGCATCTGCCAGCTCCGAGCTCAGAGCCTACAAAGACATTAGAAACAAATCAGTTAGCATAAGTAGACTATAATTTCATTTGTCATCATTTGTTCTTTAGAATTAGTATTTGTATCTTGTTTAATACATTTTTGTTATCCGGATTGAGAAATGTACATGTAATGAGGTTATTCTTGTATTTTTCTTTTTGTTGTGCTTTTGCAATATGAAGAAAACAGTAGATACTTAACTCCCACTATTAACACAGCAGATTAAAAGACAACAATAGTCAATGATTTATCAAATTATTTCACTAGAATACACTTGGAATCTCACTTCTCTCATTTCTCTTTCCAGAGAGAGCCCTCCTGTTTTCTTCACTAGTAATCCGTGATAGAAAGCATTTTCAATGATACGTCCAAGTTTTCATAATTCAGTAAATTACAGAAATAACACATTTCTATATTTTTCTATTTCACATTTCTATGACATGTCTATAATGTTGTTGGATGTTTGGTGTGGTTTTTATCTGTATTGTTAGTTACTGTAATCTGTGCTTATGTTCAATGTGGCTCCCTTGAGTGCAAAACAAATCCCCCATAGGGCAATAAAGGTTTAAATTCATTCATTCATTCACATCCTCTCATGTAATATGTAAGTAGTGATTTGAATTTTTGAATATCTGAATATGAAACGCATGTTAATGCCAAAAAAGGATGCAAATGTGACCAGCATCAGGTTTTTGGCTCATTATAAATGAAACCATTTACTCCTAAATCTCCACTTATAGCATTATGAAAGTATTTCCCTAAATACATGTTTACTTCAGAAATGCATACAGACTGCTGAGGAACTGTGCAGAGCAGCTTTCAGATATTTATTCAATTATTTGTAATAAATCATTACAGCTTTCTAAATTCCCTCATCTTTAAAAAGACTCCATAGTAGTGCCAGTTGTGGAAAAAAGAAATCCACTTTCTCTTAATGATTATACTGTAGGCCCGTGGCACTTACTTCTTTAGTTATGAAGTCTTTTGAAGAAAAAAATATATATGTAGGAAAGAGATTTTAGCCTTGACACAATCAGCACTTGAGCCTCTTCAGTTTGTGTATAGATCAGGAAGAGGAGTGGAAAACCACTTGCACCTTGTTAAATATGATCGTAAGACATTTGGAAGGAAAGAAAAAACATTTGCTTTTTATTGACTTTTCCTATGCTTTTTATACTTGTATACAACCACACATTTTAGCAAGGAAGCACATTGATTATCGACAATGTTAATTTGGATTGTGTGTGTTGGTTGGTGGATTTTTTTAACCAATAGATCCCTAAGAGTATGTGTAAAATGGTGTGTTGTCTAATGCACCGCTGTCTTCCACTGGCACACCACAGGGTTGTGTTTTGTGCCCTATTTTGTTTTCCTTATAGTCTATACTGATGACTGTTGAAGCATTTTTGAGGGGAGACACATTATTAAATTTGCAGATGTTTAAGTGATTGACACATGGTCATTGGAAGATGATTTTATTCAATGGTGAGATGTTTCATTTCTAAATATCAATGCTTGATGATGAATACAATTGAGGCAAACATTGTATACATTATATCATTAGAGGGAAAGCTCTTCAGTGTATGCATTTTCCGTGGAAACGTTGTAGTTTTAACATGGATGTCTCAACATGGATGTGTTATACCTGTTTTATTGAATCTGTCTTAGGTTTTTCTATTATTTGATGGAATGGCCACCTCAGTGAGTAACAATTAATGTGCAATGATAATTGGAGATACATTTATGAACAAAGGGTGCCTAGGAAGGGCCAGTCAGTTCTTTCCAATTTTACCTATCCATTATGTACTAAACTTCAACCGCTTCCCTGAGGAGGGAGTTCTTGGAACCGAGTTTGCTCTATGGTTATGACATCTTTTGTTATAAACAGGATGGCTGTCTCTCATACTCACCTGTAGGCGCTTCTGCAGACGTTCATTCTTCTCAGTTTCTGTTATACGCTGCTCTTCACTGCGGTCTTGATCAGTTCCAGTGGATGTGAGCTCAGCACTGGCCTCAGCACTGCTCTCATCATTCTCATCATGGTCATTCTCCGTCTGGGATATTGCCTGGATGTGGATCCCAATTAGCTTACTCTTCAACTCCTCTTTTGTCCTCTCCAGGTCTACCTCAACCATAATCGCCTGCCAAGATACTCATACAGAGAAATCTCAATGAACTTTTGTGAGACTGCTAATGTATTTGCCTGAAGCTAACCGTATGGAACAGATGCAACAGCATGTTTACACTCTCACCCTTCTCTGCCATTTCCTGGCTTCGTCCTCTTTCTTCTTTTTGGCATCTTCCAGAAGAGAGATTTGGGATGTCAGCTCGGCCAGCTCTGTTGCCTTTAAAGATATAATGAAGTAAACTTATTTATTTTGTAGAGAACTCTTTTCCATACAGTAACCAGAGTCTGGCAAGCTTCAAAAAGTGCATAAAGAACCATAAAAGCACTGCAAAGTTCTTACCTGGAAACAAGTAAAAATGATTATTTTAAAAATCCAATACTTGCGAAGTGCCATTGTGTAAGATATTAAAGGCTACATATTATGCTTTTTAAATCTTACATTTCTTTTAGTATGTAATATAGCTGTTTGTGCAAAGTCCATGCCATAGTTCATCTCTGCAACAGAAAACACCTGAAATGACTCGTTTGTAGTACACATTTGCATAATGCCCACTACTGGCTGCTTTGACCCGCCTTAAAAGCTATGTTGAGGAGACACTGTTTCCCTTACAATAACGTTTCACTAGTAGCCGACGCTATGGGGAAAGTCCCTTTCTTCGAAATACTGAAGCCTGATTGAAGGAAAAACTACACTGACAAATGACGTCTCAGCACATCCAAATGGGCTGCCGCTGGGCGCCATTTTGTCAGAATCTTTCTCCTTCAGAGCGAAGATTGTCTCGTTGCTGACCACGGAAGAAGAAGTCTATCTGTTCAGCATTCTGAAGAGCCCAGCAGTGGACTTGGCGATGCTGAATAAGCGTTCTCTGGGCTATCCGGTGAATGATCTTGCGTTTAAAAAGAGCAAGGTTCAAAATGTGGCACTTGCAGGATACCGCTTTGCGAGCACTCTGAGTGCGTTGTCTGCCTGAGTCGTGCCCTTGCTGAGGCTGTGCTCATAGAGACAGATTGCTCTCATTGAGAGAGCATGAGTCTTGCCTCGGCAGAGTCAGCACACGTCAGTACCTGCTCAGGCCCAGCCATAAGCAGAGCCAGAAATCTGACATTGCTCCTACAGCGTTACCCCTTCCCAAAGCGTCCCAAGCAGTCTTCCGGACAAGTTAGGAGTGAAAAGGAAGCAGCCCCTTAGAGGAGGCCATGGAGGAGGTGTCAGACTGGGTCATGAACATGATCAAACAAGGCTTTTCTCCAGTTTGCTTGCAGAACCCCTCAATTTTGGGACTCAGATTCATCCAGGGGATTGTTTTTATCAGTGGATCTGAAAGATGCATACTTTCATATCCAGATAGCTCCTCATCACAGACAGTTATTGATGTTCATGTTCAAAGGAGTGACTTACTAGTTTAATGTCCTACCATTCGGACTGTCACTGGCACCCTACACATTCACATCCTGTACTTCCTCGACGATTGACTTATTATGAGCTATGTGTGCACAGGTCTCTTCTCCTCATCTACTTAGAGTGTCTGGGGTTCAGAATCAACCTGGGTGCGGTATTCGACTCGGCCCATATGCGGGCATGGCTGTCACCAGAGCACTCGCTAAAAATTCAGTGACTCTGGGAATCATTTAAAGCTGGGGGACTTTGTTCCCTTAAGGCGTTTCAAATCTTTTCAAATCTTTTGATAATCTATCCCCTGGTGTTATCCAACAAACATGAGGAGTCACTGTATCTGTTTCTCGGTAGAATTTGTTATTCGTTTTGAAGCCATTATCCATGCCTTTCTGAATAAGGTATTTGTTTTTGGGCACATCCCTATTCCAAACCATGGTTCTTCAAAATATCTTTGTTTGTGTGTCTGAAGAATAAAGTAATCCATACGTATTTGGAATGACATGACATTGTACCCTTTAATATTTTAATGTATGTCTAGAGGAAGTACTTTTTCCCTCATACCAGATTCTCTTGGTTCTTCATCTGGTTCTCAGATTGCTGCAGTAATGCGGATTTCACCCCTTCTGCGATCCTGCGGTCTTTCTCCAGTCGCTCAGCCTCTTCCTGAGCAAATTTCCTCTCCCGCTCCAGCTCCAATGCTCGCTTGGTCTGCTCTTCCAGCTCTGAACAACAGAACTACAATGTCACACAAATAAACTTTTTCTGAAATATGATAGACATATGTAAGGTTTATCTTTTGCCCGCACTAAAAGATTTTAAAATCCTTTCAGATTTTCAAAATGTGAGAGACCACAAACATGATGATAAAAAAAATCATAGATTTAACAGTTTTGTTCCTATAGTGTGTGGAGGGCCACAATAGGACACCACACTAACAGATTGCATTCACAAAAACAAGAGTCCGACTGTGAACACGGGAATATCGCAGAAATCTAGCTGCACTTCCACCGCAAGAACTGTCCCCAGGAACTAGGGACTGCAGGGACCAGGGTCTAAATGACGTTCCAGGTAAAAATGTCCCCCTCAGAAAGTCCCTGCTCACGAGGTAGTACTTTTTCAAAGTTCAGGAACTTTCAGGGGTGGGACTTGGGCGCTGAACAAGTGGAGATGGTGGTCCAGTGGGTTAAACCACTGAACTGATACGCAGAAGGTTGCTGGTTCTATCCCAGCGGTCACCACCATTTACTCCATGTTGCTCAAGGGGGAATGTCCCTGTAATAAGTGCACTGTAAGTCGCTTTGGATAAAAGCGTCTGCCAAATGCGTAAATGTAAATGTAAACATGCTGATTGGTTGAGTTCACGCAGTATTTTATTTCAGCCACCATTTTTAAAAGTCTGCTGCGGTGCGTGTGGTGAAAGTTTGCTATTCGCATCAACAATGGAGTTTAAAAAATACGACCGATGACGAGGTTCAGGTTTTCCAGTGGGAACTGGAAAGTCACACACAGTCCTATGTCACCGGACTAATTTGCCTAATCTTTGCGATATTTTAGACCGTGATGGAAACGCAAACAGCAACTGGTCAGGGGGGAAAAATTCCTGGGACAAATTGTTCCGGGTCATTTTGCTGGTTTAAGAATCTGGACTTTACCTAGGATTGGAGAGAATTGGGCCTGATTATCTTGTATTGTGTGGGTACCTTGTGATCTAAAAACAGTCATTACTTTTCCAAATCTATCTGATGACACTAGTGGCGAGGATATTACAAGCTTCACCTTTAAACCCATAAACTAATAATGTGACATTTGTTGTTCTAGGTAGACATTTGTAGTTCCAACCCTCTTGAGCTTTTTTGGTCTGCTCTTCAATTTGTCGAAGTCTTTGCACAAGCTCCATTGTCTCTCTTGCAATCTTCTCCGTTTCTTTCTCTGCATTTTCTCTTCTTTTTTTCTCATTTTCCAGAAGTGCTCTAAAATTAAAATGCATAAAAAAACATTGTCACCTCTAAAAGAACATAATGATTGATACCAACATCTAGTGAGCTGTCTTGTTGTCTACTGCCTTTCTAAAGGTCCTTTACATTGAACACAAATACTATTACCAGGCTAATATATTGGCAGTCACTCTGTAGTATGGTGCTGTGGTGTAGTGTCAGCTACTGATGCACAATTCAGTGAACCGATTAAAGGGAACATCTCGGTTACATGTTGCCACCTTGGAATTGTTGGATTGCTGTTTTGAGACATTGAGCTTCAAATATTTTGCATTCCATATAACAAAAATTATACATGAATATGACAGAGACCCTAAATGTATTCTAAATGTACCTCGTATATCAAAAATCCTCTCAAATTTGTAAATGGGGAATTTTGGATTCTAATAAATAAAAAAAATCACTTTCTGCTAGGAATTATAAGGTTCTATCTTGCAAAACATTAATTGAAGCAATATTTTTCAAGAAACACAAACAGTTTACTTATAATGACTATGACATTTATTTCATGATTTAGGACAAATTATTTTCTGGTTCAAGTTAAGTATAAAAGGCAGTGCTAAATATTTTGTCCCGTGCAGATGTTAATTTTAGGTAGGAATATGGTGGGCAATTAAACACATTGTAGGAACCGTTAGATTAAGTACCTTTTGGTTTAGACAGAAAGAAGCTACTGTAATCTGACCAGGACGTTATTCCACAGAAAGTGGGATGGGTAGAATGGCTTTCTCTCTAGATCAGTATGGATTGAAAAGTTTGTAGACAAACTTTCATGTTGGCTTGAGAAAGCTTAGCCAGAAAGTTTAAAGTAGTATTAACAGCTTTAAGTTTGAAGGTTTCGAGTTTGAAATAGATTTAGTTTTAAAAGCTAGAATAGTAGATATATTAGAACCCTTTTGTTTGTTTTCTAAAAAGTCTCAAAACTAAAAAAAAATAAAAAATAAAAACACCACATAATGTAAATAGGTTGTCACAGAATAATAATATGTGAATAACTAAATTTTGATAAGATTGCCACCTTATAATTCCAAGGTGGCAATATGTAAACCTCATTCCCTCTGTAGGGGATTGATGCTGCATAATTTGGCCATACTTCTTGCTACAACTTTTTTCATGGAAATCTGGAGGGTCATAATAGCAGAGGTGTCCAATCCTGCCCCTTGAGGTCCACTTTCCTGCATTTCATCCATTAAGAGAATGCATTCTAAAATCTTGCACAAATATTGAGTTTGCTTGAAATTGCATTTATGGCCATTACAGTTTTTGCAATGTCCACTTTTTGAAGTGAGTAGGTTGTGTTACTAACCAAACACCCCCTTGAAAACTGGTTTTGATTATGAATTTGATTATGTGGTCAATTGTACTACCATATATCTGTGGAAAGTCAGTTCCCTATCTGTCACTCACTCAATATTGTGTCGATGTAGTGACTCTAGGGGTCGCACTTGGGAGCCCCAAACACCTCTGATACTTCAGAAAAGGACAATGAGAATTGGCGAGTGAAATTTGCATGCCACTCCACTGGACATACAGGTATAAAAGGAGATGGCTTGCTCCACTAGGGTGCAAAATGACATGGGGGCACTGCATTTGAAGCAAACCCGGTTTTATGGGGGTTCTAGAGGATAAGGCAATCAGCACATATGGAGCACTTAGCCCAAGTACTCCAATGAATTCAGCTACCGATGAGTGCAGGAGAACAGGAGGTCCAGAGTTTGCTGGAGACGAGGAACTCACATGAACAAAAAAAAATGCACATTATCTTCTCAGAGAGGAGAAAGGCACTGATTGCAAGCGATACACAAAGTCGGTTGCCTGAAAATGACCTTGTGGTGGAGGGGGCGTGGTTTTGCGAAGTCTGTAGCGGGAGAGAGAGAGGGGAGCTGAGCGGTGAGTAAGTAGGTCAAGTGCAGATGAATAACACTTGTGTCTGATTGCAGTAATTGGTGTGGAGAGACTGCATATAAGCCGCAGCAGCAAGAGTTGAGTCAGAGAGAGACCGGGACTGGGACTGCAAACGCCTGCTCACCACTGCCAGAGTACTGAGAGAGACATTGAGCCTGAGAGCAACATTGTCTGTGGTTATTGAGTGTTTTGAGTTTGAACGCCCTTGTGCGTGTTTCAGTTTTGAGGATTGTGAGATCAATAAAAGAGTGCAGTCCCAGTTACGCCGACCCTGTCTTCCTTCTCCACCCACACACATCCGAACCATCATTACAGACCTGTTTGCACCTAATAGCATTCGAGACAAAATCAGGTAGTGGGAACTTTGGGCACATACAGTAGCCGGGCCTGGATCTCAGATGATGTGAGAGTATTCCCACTTCCCTTAGTGGGACAAGGGCAGCCTCTGCGACTTCCGTGAAGACACGAGGGGAAGTATCTTGTATTGATATGCTCATCCCTCGAAGGGGAAACATAGAAATGGTCTGTGTCGAGGGAGAATTGAGTCATCAACAAGAGGAGAAAATATGGCACAACAGTGACATTATCAAGAACAAAGTGTCCCTACAAAATTGATGGAGAGGCTGTCAGGAGGCCTATAGCCACATTAAAAGAGTTGCAGCTCTCTCCGGCAAGTATGGTTGCTCCCTACATTGGACACCTATCTTCAGTATTCTCTGGGCTATGAGACACAAGCCTTTTCTGATAAAAAAAACAGAAAATGCCGTTGATCCCCCTTGCTCGGTGTCTGGGAGCCTGGCTAGCGCTCCTCCATACCATCAGACTCGGCTATGCGATTCAGTTTGCCCGGCGTCCCCCCAAGTTCAGGGGCGTTCACTTCACGACAGTAGCGCCAGTCCTACTGGCGAAGGACGCGATAGAGCCGGTCCCTCCAGCCGATATGAGGTCTGGGTTCTACAGCCCGTACTTCATTGTAACCAAGAAAGGTGGCGGGTTACGGCCGATCTTGGATCTGCGATTCTTGAACTGGTCCCTTCACAGGCTGCCGTTCAGAATGCTAACACAGAAACGCATCTTCAGGTGCATCCGTCCCCAAGATTGGTTTTGCAGCGATCGACCTGAAAGACGCATACTCACATCATGCATCATGTCTCGATTCTCCCTCGACACAGGCCCTTTCTGCGCTTTGCGTCTTTACGAAGGTCGCGGATGCGGCCATTGCTCCCATGAGAGAGCGTGGTGTTCGCATTCTCAACTATCTCGACGACTGGCTGATCCTTGCCCAGTCGCGGGAGCAGTTGTGCGAACACAGGGACATGGTACTCAGTCACCTCAGCCAGTTGGGACTTCAGGTCAACTGGGAGAAGAGCAAACTCTGTCCAACACAGAGGATCTCTTTTCTCGGTATGGAGATAGACTCGTCGCCATGACAGCGTGCCTCACCGAGGAGTGCGTCCAGTCAGTGTTGAACTGCTTGAATTCGTTCAGAGGCAGGACAGCGGCACCACTGAAACACTTTCAGAGGCTCCTGGGGCATATGGCATCCACAGCCGCAGTAACGCTGTTGGGATTGCTTCATATGAGACCGCTTCAACGCTGGCTACACGATCGAGTCCCGAGATGGGCGTGGCACAGTGGTTCCCTCCGCGTCCAAGTGACTCCGAGGTGCCGCCAAATCTTCAGCCTGTGGTCGGACCCTTCGTTTCTACGGGCGGGAATTCCCCTAGAACAAGTGTCCAGGCATTCTGTTGTCTCCACGGATGCCTGATCCCCCGGCTGGGGTGCCACGTACAACGCAGTTTGCAGTTTTGGGTCTGTGGAAGGGGCCTCAACTGCAATGGCATATCAATTGACTCGAGTTGTTAGCAGTTCGTCTTGCACTCAGCCGCTTCAAAGTTCCACTCAGAGGCAAGCACGTTCTGGTCCATACGGACAACACTGCGGCCGTTGCATACATCAACAAACAGGTGGTCTACGCTCCCATCGCATGTCACAACTCGCCCGCCATCTCCTCCTGTGGAGTCAGAAGCATCTGAGGTCACTTAAATATGCGTTTCCCCCAGTGAGCCTTCTCGCACAGACACTGTGCAAGGTCAGGGAGGACGAGGAGCAAGTCCTGTTGGTCGCTCCGTATTGGCCCAACCAGACTTGGTTCCCGGAACTAGTGCTCCTCGCGACAGCACCTCCTTGGCCCATTCTTCTGAGGAAGGACCTCCTGACTCAGAGACGGGGCACCCTATTGCACCCGCGTCTGGACCTCTGGAAACTCCGTGTGTGGTCCCTGGATGGGACGCGGAGGTTCTAGGTGACCTACCGCAAGCGGTAGGTGACACCATCGCTTCCGCTAGAGCCCCCTCTATGAGGCGCCTCTATGTGTTGAAGTGGAACCTGTTCATCGATTGGTGCTCTTCTCGCCGAGAAGACCCCCGAAGATGTTCGATCAGGTCTGTGCTTTTCTTTCTACAAGACGGGTTGGAGCGAAGGCTGTCTCCATCCACCCTCAAAGTCTATGTTGCCGCTATCCCCGCTAATCATGATCTAGTAGATGGAAAATCTTTAGGTAAGCATGATCTGATCGTCAGGTTCCTGAGGGGGGTGAGGAGACTAAATCTGCCTCGCCCTCCCTCTATACCCTTTTGGGACTTGTCTCTGGTGCTAACCGCACTGCAGAGAGCGCCCTTTGAGCCTTTGCAGTCAGTAGAGTTAAAGATCTTGTCGTTAAAAACAATACTCCTGACTGCATCAAGAGGGTAGGGGACCTGCAGGCATTTTCGGTCGATGAATCGTGCCTGGAATTCGGGCCCGGTAACTCTCATGTGATCATGAGACCCCGGCCTGGATATGTGCCCAAGGTTCCCACTACTCCCTTCCGGGACCAAGTGGTGAGCCTGCAAGCGCTGCCTTCGGAGGAGGCAGACCCAGGCCTAGCTTTTCTCTGTCCCGTCCGTGCTCTCCGGACTTACGTGGACAGAACGCAAAGCTTCAGGACCTCAGAGCAGCTCTTCGTTGGTTACGAAGGACAGCAGAAGGGAAAGGCTGTCTCCAAGCAGAGGATGGCCCACTGGATAGTGGATGCCATCATCTTGGCGTATGAATCCCAAGACGTGCCCTGCCCGCTCGGGTTAAGAGCCCACTCCACTAGGGGTGTTGCTTCTTCCTGGGCGTTGGCTCGTGGCGCCTCGCTGACAGATATTTGCAGAGCTGCGGGCTGGGCGACACCTAACACGTTCTCTAGATTCTATAGCCTCTGTGTAGAGCCGGTATCTTCCTGTGTGCTCACTTCCCATAGTCAGTAACACCGAAGTGCCCGTTCTTGTGTCGGCTTGCTGCGCCATTCCCCTCCATATGGACCGGATACGTGGGCTAACTGCTCCAGTTGAGTTCCCCAGAATGGCGAACCCTGTTGAGTCCTCCGTTACCCTCGGCAGTCGGATGTGGCGGAGCGTCCGATGCCAGGTCTAACACCCGTATGCATTGGTGGAACGGGTGTTAGGCTGGGTTCCATATGTTGTGACCCCCACGGCGGTCCCATGTGTGTATTCTTCCACGGTACTGCTCCTTACGGCGAGCCTGTGTCTTTCCCTTGGCAGAGTCCGCTCTGCCATCTCAGGAAGGTGTTGTCCCCCGCTTCTAATTGGCCGGGGCCACCCCTGGGACTTCCGTATGTTGTGCTGCCCACGGCCAGCCCATATGTGTAATCTCCACATGGTAACTCCCTCTGGGCATGATGTGGCTTCCGCAGCGGCCTGCATGTGCACGCTTTCCCAGCATTATCCAATAAAGTCAGCTGAATGGGTCTTGCGGAACAGCAGCTTTTTGACTCTCCCTGCGTGATTTTCCCCACCCGCTAACAGACGGGGTCTGAGGGGCTCATCGCTGGGCGCTGGAAGTGGTGGTAACTGTGGCGTTTTCCAAAGGGATCCCAATTTGTCGGTGACGTCCGACGTACGTCGAACGTGACCGACTGAAAGGGAACGTCTCGGTTACGTATGGTAACCCTCGTTCCCTGAAGGAGGGAATGGAGACATACGTCCCATCGCCACAGTTGCTGTACCATCACTGCATGGCCGAGTCACTAAGTCTCCTCAGTGAAAAACAGTGTACATTCGCTCTCGCTTCCTGTTTATACCCGCGGTACGGGGCGGAGTGCGAGTTGCAAATCTTGCACGCCAATTGTTCATTGGCCGGTTCTATATAGCTCGAAGCTGATAGGGGATCCCAGAAGTGATCCCAATTCGTACGTCTCCGTTCCCTCCTTCAGAGAACGAGGGTTACCATACGTAACCAAAACGTTTTCAGTGGCATTACACGGGTTGTAATTTTTTTTTACATTAAAAATGCAAAACTTCTGATATTATTTATCTTTGTTTCATTTGTTTTATATGACAAAAAACAGCTTTAACAGGGGTGTGTAGACTTTGCATATCCACTGTAGCTAGTCAGCTCACAACAGAGCTACTCTGATATTTATTTATTTTCATTTAGAAACTTTGCATGAAAGACAGCATCTCCTTTCAGCACAATATAGTGATTGTGTCTTTGGTACCATAAAAAATAGTATTGTATGTTCTCTCTCTGCTGTCAGATATGTTTGTTATTAATGTTCTTACCTCTCTTGTTGTCTTTTGTTCTTCTCCTCTTTGGCCTGTGCTTTCATCTGCTGCACCTCAATGGAGTCTGGTTTGCGTCGTCTCATGTAAAGATCATGGTTTCCCATGCACAGAGCCAGAATACGCTTGTTAATGCGCAGACGAGGTGCATAGAACACAAAGTCCTGTGGTTGGAGCAGAGGACATGTCATAACATTTCAGACATGAGTAATACAACTGTAGTACAACAGGTGTAAGACAACTGAAATCCCCAACATCTCCAAAAATGAGTGAATGAAAGAATACATTAATTAAGAAATACATTTGGGGTTAAGTTTATTATTTTAAGTTACCGGTGACTTTTTGTCTATGGGCTTAATGACAAATTTCTTGTCATTGAAAGAAATATTCCGTATCTCACTCCAAGGAAATCCAATCTTAGGTGTCAGCCTGTTGAAAAACAGCGATATTGGCATGGCACAGTCCACTGCAAAGAATTTACAATAAATCACAAGGGTTAAAAATTTAAATATAGATGGTATACTTGTCTGAACGCTCATATATGTTGAGTCCCAAAGCATCAACACCCAACCACAACTCCGATCCTTTTTTGTTTTTGATGCTGAAATAGTTCACTCCATACATCTCCAGATCCTGGGAAATCTTCAAGTATTCTATCATTGCATCCTCTCTGTAGAGATAAAACTGTATTGATCATACTCAAAAAACACACTTTAGGTTAAGGACACACTCTCAAAAAAAAAAGAGTACAATATTGTACCTTTTACGGTACAAGTGGCCGTCACTGGGGTGGGACCCTTAAAAGTACTTTTTTGTACATCCAAGTCAGGGGTAGGCAAGTTCGGTCCTAGAGATCTGATGTCCTGCAGAGTTTAGCTCCAACCCTACTAAGCCACCACAGTATAAAACTCATGGCTCCCAGCATGCATTGCAGTATTAAGTATGTCACCATTGTTGAGATGCATATGCTGATTCTTGATATCTGTGTGCGTCTAAACTTTATAATATAAGAATGTATTTAAAAATTCAGAATTCAGAATGTCTGATCTGTGGCAAGAAAGTATTGTTGGTGAATATTATTTATTCATATTTTTAGTAAGTGATGAGTTTAGTCAAACAATTTTCTTCATGACAATTTTTGTTTATGGCTTCTTTTGATTTGAACAGATTATGTGTTTTGTTAACACTGTAACAAAAACCACAAACTCACAAGAGTCAAACTGCCCAACTAAAGGAAACACTGATCATCATAATGGTCCAAACAATAAAACATCAACATCTAAACCTCTGTTAATTCTCAATAAGAGCTTCTATAGACGTCTTTCAGGGTTGGAGCCAAACTCTGCAGGACAGCGACTCACTAGGACCGAACTTGCCTACGCCTGCTCTAAGTAGAGGAAAACAATGGTATAATTGTACCCTAAGGACCAATTGTGTACGTTTTAAAGGTACAGTTATACGTTTTGTTCCCCAAGGAACAAAATTGTACCTCCACTGTACCTTTTTGTCTGAGAGTGCATAGTTGTGAACTATTAATTTTATAAATAGGGCATATGGATTCTACCTGATCATGCCCTTGTGCTGCTCGTGCCACACCCGAATTCGTTCTTCCCACTGCTCTTTTGTCAGTTTATGTTGTTCTAGAACTCTAGAAGAAGGTATTATTTTATAAAGCAGCAACTTTCAAAACATAATAAAGTACTATAAAATGATCTTAGTGTTAAAAGAATAGAACAGAGTTGGTGTTAAGCTCTTAAAATAATAGAGAAACACCTTTGTGGCAGCAATTTGTCTCTGCACAAATATCCAGGAATGTGATATTCTGTAGTGTAGTCACTGTATTTCATCTGCACTCCATATGAGGCCAGTAGAACAGCCGTCTCTGGAGGACAGTAGATATCATCATTCAAGATTCCCTCTTTCACCTGGAGGAAAAACAGGCGCTGTGTAGCTTCCTGAATCAGCTCTTCAGCCACGTCCTCAGGGAAGAACTTTGCTCGAAATTTAACCAGCAATGGGGTTTCTTTTCTGACATCTTGAGCAGTCACCTAACATATAAACACATGTATTTGTTAGATGTATTTCAATACTTTCGTGTAATGCTATCAAGTGGCATTAAACTGATATAAAGTTAGTGTCAGAAGGAGTTTTATTGGCCAAATCTGCTCACACACATTTTCAAACATACCTGATCCAAATTTCATTAGTTAAATACAGATTAATAACAGGTAATTTACCAGCCAGTCAAATGTATTTTCTAATTTGTGCTGTAAAAAGGTGTAGTATATAAATGGTAACTTGTTTGTCCACAATTTTATAGAATAAACAAACTTTAAAATCAGTCAATTATAAAGAAAAATTAAACGATTATCTAAGTGTCAACAGGTCAGAGGTAGGAGTATTTAATTGCATCGTCAAGTGCAGCTGAACACTCGCTCTCGAGTCTCAGAGGCAGAGACAGTGTAAGGTTTGTGGCATTGACAGGTTAGGCAGGTAAGTAGATTGGATATGTAAGAAACAATGAAAACACTTAACTGGACAATAACAGTTCTTTGTTTGGCAGATGAGATGAGCGCACAAGGTGACCAGGCGGAATGGAGCAAACACATTGTTAAGGGAGGGTTTGCAGAAACGATTAGACTAGACACTGTGTGTGTGAGAGCAGAGTATCATTTCAGTCCAGGATAAGCAGGTCATTTATGACCAGGTGTGTGCAATCAGAACCTCACCCTAAAGGTGGCACCTAACACCCCAAAGTCCCCAGGGGAAGACCACAGGGCATGAGGGACAGAGTACTAGGGTGTGACTGGGGTGTTAAAGGCCATAGTGGTGTAGGGGACCAGCGGGAGCTGGGGACTACCAAGGCGGAGTGGAAGGGGACCATGGCAGATGCAACCAGAGGAGAAAGGACTAGGGCTATTATGGTCTTGACAAAGTAGAGGGACTCAGCCTCTGTGACTGTGATGGCCTTCTATGCTGAGACGAGGGAGCGAGGAGCAGCCTCTGTGGCTGAGACGAAGGAAAGAAGGGTGGCATCTGTGGCAAAGACAAAGGAGAGAAGGATGGCCTCCATGGCCTATATAAGGGAGTGAGGAGTGGCCTCAATGGTGGATACGATGGAGAGAAGTGTGGCCCCCATGGCCGAGATGAAGGAGCAGAGAAGCTGCCTCCATGGCCAAGACGAGGGAGTGAAGAGTGACCCCATGTCCGAGATGAGGGAGCGAAAAGCTGCCTTCATGGCCAAGACAAGGGAGAGAAGAGTGACCCCATGTCTGAGATGAGGGAGTGAGAAGCTTCCTCCCTGGCCAAGACGATGGAGAGAAGAGTGACCCCATGTCCGAGATGAGGGAGCAAGAAGCTGCCTCCATGGCCAAGACGATGGAAAGAAGAGTGACCCCATGTCTGAGATGAGGGGGCGAGAAGCTGCCTCCGTGGCCAAGACGATGGAGAGAAGAGTGGCTCCATGTCCGAGATGAGGGAGCGAGAAGCTGCCTCTGTTTTTAAGACAATGGAGAGAAGAGTGACCCCATGTCCAAGATGAGGGAGCGAGAAGCTGCCTCTGTGGCCAAGATGATGGAGAGAAGAGTGACCCATTGTCCAAGATGAGCGAGCGAGAAGCTGCCTCTGTGGTCAAGATGATGGAGAGAAGAGTGGCCCCATGTCGAGATGAGGGAGCGAGAAGCTGCCTCTGTGGTCATGACGATGGAGAGAAGAGTGACCCCATGTCCAAGATGAGGGAGCGAGAAGCTGCCTCTGTGGCCAAGATGATGGAGAGAAGAGTGACCCATTGTCCAAGATGAGCGAGCGAGAAGCTGCCTCTGTGGTCATGACGATGGAGAGAAGAGTGACCCCATGTCCGAGATGAGGGAGCGAGAAGCTGCCTCCGTGGCCAAGACGAAGTAGAGAAGAGTGACCCCATGTCCGAGATGAGGGAGCGAGAAGCTGCCTCCGTGGCCAAGACGAAGGAGAGAAGAGTGGCCCCATGTCCGAGATGAGCGAGCGAGATGCTGCCTCCGTGGCCAAGACGATGGAGAGAAGAGTGGCCCCCATGTCCGAGATGAGGGAGCGAGAAGCTGCCTCCGTGGCCAAGACGAAGGAGAGAAGAGTGACCCCATGTCCGAGATGAGGGAGCGAGAAGCTGCCTCCGTGGCCAAGACGAAGGAGAGAAGAGTGACCCCATGTCCGAGATGAGGGAGCGAGAAGCTGCCTCCGTGGCCAAGACGAAGGAGAGAAGAGTGGCCCCATGTCCGAGATGAGCGAGTGAGATGCTGCCTCCGTGGCCAAGACGAAGGAGAGAAGAGTGGCCCCATGTCCGAGATGAGCGAGCGAGATGCTGCCTCCGTGGCCAAGACGATGGAGAGAAAAGTGGCCCCATGTCCGAGATGAGGGAGCGAGAAGCTGCTTCCGTGGCCAAGACAAAGGAGAGAAGAGTGGCCCCATGTCCGAGATGAGGGAGCGAGATGCTGCCTCCGTGGCCAAGACGATGGAGAGAAGAGTGGCCCCCATGTCCGAGATGAGGGAGCGAGAAGCTGCTTCCGTGGCCAAGACAAAGGAGAGAAGAGTGGCCCCATGTCCGAGATGAGCGAGCGAGATGCTGCCTCCGTGGCCAAGACGATGGAGAGAATAGTGGCCCCCATGTCCGAGATGAGGGAGCGAGAAGCTGCTTCCGTGGCCAAGACGAAGGAGAGAAGAGTGGCCCCATGTCCGAGATGAGGGAGCAAGAAGCTGCCTCTATGGCCAAGATGAACGAGGGAGGCAGATAAAAGGAAGCAAGGAACAGCCTCTGTGGCCGACACGAGGGAGTGAGGCAGACTGTGAGTCAGCCTCATTTACAGTTTTCTCAATGTGAGTGTAACAGAGTCAAGCTAGTGAGAGCTGTGCAAGTACACCTCACTCCCCTGATCTCAAGAGGTGCTCTAGCGACTGATGCTAGAGGCTGCAGTCTTTAGCCTCCTTGTTAGAGCGTCCCTCTCCCACGCCAGAGGTCAACACAGAGCGGGATGAGTAGGACCTGGGTGAGGGGTTACACAAGGACTGCTTCTACACAACAGTTTTATGTCACTGGAAGTGTTTTTGTTCCTGGTGCTGGAATCTTGACCTGTGTATAGCACAGTTGCACCAGTTTTTAATTTCCTACAAGATCTTTTGAACAGTGTCTATCTGTGCACTATTCTCCTGTTGATGATTCTTGCTGAGCTCCCACCATCTGATTTGCAGTTTTTTTTTTTTTTTAAGTCTGTGAGTCCCCATTGTGGGCCTTTCCTCTGGTGTTGGAGTTCTTTTGTTCTGTTGAAGGATGCAGACCTTAAGTAAAAGCACTTGAAAGCAGACTTCCTTCTGGCTGTGACTTATGCCAAAAGTTTTAATGAGCTTCATCCATTGTCCATGATGCTGTCCTGCATGATATGGAAGCCGGGTGGCACTAGTGTTACCCTCTGGCCCAATCCAACTTTCCAACCATTTATTAATCAGTCCATTACGCTGTGCTCTCAGTCTTCAGCCCTGATGTTGAAAGATATTTTATGTTATTTTGTCCTGTTGAAAGCTTCGAGGTGTTATGTTGATGTTATGGTACAGTTAACACAATCTGATAACCAGTCCATCACAAGGCTAACACACACAGACATACACACATTCACACTCTCACTTACACCTATGGGCAAATTTTTCACTCAAATTCCCCTATATTGCATGTGTTTGGATTGTGTGGGAAATTAGAGGACCCGGAGGAAACCCACATGACAAACTGCAGTGACCTATATTTCCCTCAGCTCAGCTTATATCATTGTGCCGTCATCAGTTCTTTCTCAGATCCATGAAACAAAATAACAGTCATCCGCTGCTATAGTTGAACTGATTTATTACATCTATATATAATTTTTCTCTCACCAAACAAAAAGGATTAAAGAATGCCTTGACACAAAACGTCCTGGGGCAAGGCCTAGACAGGGTTTTCTTCTCTGTAGGCATATGTTCGACAGCCTATGCGTACCAAAGAAATATTAGTTATTTCAGAAATATTAATGTCCTTCACATCTGCACCCACATTACCCCTTAGCCTACTTCTTAGGCTCACTGCCTGTTTTATTTAGCTGTCCAGCTATCAAAATCTCTGTAGAAAACTGCACGACCCAATGGACAGAAGCATTTATGTTGTAGCACAGCTGTAATGTTTTAGCAAGGAAGATTATGATCAGAATGCAACAGTGCTTTCAATTAGTTTAAACCGAAAAAATAAGAGGATCCTTGAAGATGAAGAAGATGACAACAAGAATAATCAGATGTAACAGCTAGCATTGTTAAATTTCGCCATTTAAAATAAATGAATTCTGAAAGAATAATTTCTCTGCTTTTAATATTAAACCAATGTACACTCTTAAACTTAAGTGGCTCCAGATTTTCCTTGGGAATGAGCATTCTGTTTGGTTTAGTTTTTCTTCTGGAATTTAATTATCTATTAAGCAGTGTTGTAGTCAAGACCAGCTCATTCGAGTCCAAGTCAAGACCGAGTTCAGAGAGGGTTGAGTCCGAGTCGAGACCGAGCTCAGAGAGGGTTGACTCTGAGTCAAGATAGAGACCAGAGAAAATCCACAAACAACATTAGAACTTAATTTGATACACTTTTTAGTTACGGAGGGCTTGCACAGTACGTCGTCATACTCAATTCTAGTCAGAATTTTAGTCTGATACTGCTCCGTTAGGCTGTGATTATGGGGCGTGTCTCAACCAAACTAGGAAAGACCTCAATTGGATAGACCTACAACCAATCAGAGCAACGGAGTGACGCATAACGTTAGTTGTCAAATGTCAACAGAACTCAACTGCACCGTGTTGCCAAGTCCAATTATGTGATATACAGACCCAGGAATGCAAATTTTAGCAGGCAGCCCTGCCAAAATAACACATATTTTACCCCCCAAATGACTTTTTTTCCCAGAGAAACCCCCCCGGAAAGCTATTGGGATTGTTTTTGGCTAATTTTGAGTAACGTTAGCAATTGGGCGGGTTTTGTTGTAAAAACTTGGCAACCCTGTCTGCACGCACGCTGGAATAAGCAGCCTAACGTTAGAAGACGTTAGCCGGTGTTGTAAAAAAATAATTTAAGGATACACAGAGTTTACTTACCAACACGATCATCATTTCTGAGAGAAATAGTAAAGGGGAATGCATTTACGAACAAGTTCTCCGTTTAGGATTAGAACAAATTCAACCCAAGCGCCTTTGATGACGTGGATGATTACGTTACTGTTTATCATCTGTCCATCATCGTCTAAAGCCCGCCCTGACAATTTCATTGGTCCGAACAGTTTCTGTTCGGGCATAATTACTTCTCTACGGATCAAGTCCAGACCGAACTGCCCGAAAATGTTGTGGGCGGGGCTAAGTTCGGCTGGTATCCAGGCTACATGCACAAAGTGGCTGCAGAAAAATTGCTGCCTTTTTAATGCAATGTGAATGTGCTGGAGGGAGAGAGGGCGGGCGGCCTTCTGTCAGACATTTTTGGGGGGAGATGCTCAGTGTTGAGACTGTCAGCAGTCATCGTATCTGTATTCATTTTATTATTTAATTAAACAAGATTTGGTTTTCTCTGTGATATTTTTGTCCTACTATGTAAACAGTAAATATATTAAAATGACACAGTTGAGACAAATAATGTAATTTGTCAATACCAAGTCAATACCAAGTCCAAATGCACACGAATCCATGACAAGACCAAGACCATTAAAATATGGTCTCAAGACCGAGTCCGAGTTCTACAACACTGCTATTAAGGGCATCGATTTCCTGATGAGGTGTGATTTTGAGCCATCAAAATTGGAGTGTAATTATTGTCCTTATATTGGATAATGTTATACAAGCACAATTTTCCCCACATAATTTACACTCCAATTTCGATGGATTTGTTTATTTTTGGAAAAATAGGTGTATCCTCAATAATAGAAAATCTATGTACTTTCATGTTTGGTTGGATAAAGATGTATGGTCTATCACATGATGGATGGAAAAGGGAATTTTCCCCAGTCATGATGATTTTTCAAGTACATTTTCAAGTACAAAGTACGTCACTTATAATATTTATAATATAAGATAATATTTTTATTTGATAAAAGAGTTTCCTCTGGATATTTTTCAGTTGGTTAAAGATGCATTTTCTTATTTAACTGTGATACTAAGACTAAGAAATTTAATAAATTATGGCCTTAACGTATCGGAAGACAGCTGTAATAATAATAGTTAAAAATATAGCTGCAAGCAGCAATTAACAGGGTTCAAGCGCTTTAAGCACTTGCGTAAAAAGATTTTGTTTTATTTAGCAAGCATGTTAGCACTTAGATCGTAGATGGAAACGACCATTTACAGCCAATTTACCAAAATATATTGTTTTTTAAAAGCCCACGGACCGTTCGCTGAACGTCTGATGCATATGGCACACTTATCTGGAAACAGAAGTTTTGAAGTCGTCATCTGATGTTGAGACGTGTGTTTTGTTCTTTAACGGTCCGCCTGGAAACAAGTGCCACCACTCCAAACTCCCTCGTGGAAGAAGAACGCCGTCGTGTTTACAAATGTGACAATGAGCGCTTACCGGGATCATCTAAAAGCTGGATTTACAAAAGTATGTGAAGTTCGCGGCTCCATTGTTGCATTAAACTTGAACAACGTTCTTGAATGAATCTATAGATGCACGCCATTCTGTTATTGCAGGGACATAGACTTTATATTTTCACGCCCATAAACATGAGGTGGAACAAAACAAACTGTGATTGGTTGTGTTACATGTCAGTCAAACTTCCTCTTGAGCAGTCCTTGACTAATGAAAGCTAGAAGTAGATTTTAGAAGGTGTAGCTCTTTATACAGGACATTAGACTGTGCCTACCAAGTAAAAAGCGATGTCCCAGCTGTACTGTTACCTTCACCATCATCAGACAAGTCAACTCGTCTACTTACCAATTGCACCTTCCCCACATTACCGTATTCATCGCACTGTTCATGTTTCCCTCCCTCATCATCCTCCTATGTCTTCTCACTCCACAGAGCCTGATCTAGTAGATGACCCCCCTTTGCTGCGGCTCCTCGAGGATGGGTCTGTACATGCTGTCAGGGAGATTGTGGATTCTGGTGGTGCAGGGGTCATCTTGAGTATCTATTCGACTGGGAAGGCTATGGACCTGAGGAAAGATCATGGATTGCTCGGGACAACATTCAAGATCTGGCCCTCACTGCCAGCTTCCATGAAAGTTTGTCGAAACATTGTCGAGTTCCACACTGGCCAGGACGTTGGGGTCCTCAGCCCTCAGGACCGGTAATGTCATGGTCACAACAGGCATTCCGTCCACACACACACACAACCAGACTCGGACTTGTAACACGAAGGTTGTGGGTTTGAGTCTCACGTCCGATACGAATTGTCGGTGGGGGGAGTGAATAACCAGCGCTCTCCTCCACCCTCAATTCCACGACTGAGGTGAGACCCTTGAGCAAGGCACCGAACCCCCAACTGCTCCCCGGGCGCTGCAGCAATATGGCTGCCCACTACTCTGGGTGTGTGTTCACTACTGTGTGTGTGTGCACTTGGATGGGTTAAATGAAGAGCGAATTCCAAGTATGGGTCACCACACTTGGCCACACTACACTTCACTTCATTCCTCTTACCCAAATACTAATCTGTACCTTTTACTCATCACTGCCACAGTCAGAGCATGACAAGATCACTCACCACCGGTCAGTTGGCCTCTGGCCTCGTCGTGGACACAGACTCACTTACCCATAAAACATACCTGAGAAATGATGCTACTTGTTCTCTTGCGATTACTCCAGCAATCTCCAGTGTCAACAAATTCCAGCATCTTTATCCAACAATCTCTAGCATATTTCTCCAACCATTTCCTTGATTCTGGTATCCCCTGACAGTAGTCCAAAAATGCAGATTTATAAAAATAAAAATAAAAATCCTCTTATTCTCTCACTTTTACAAAAGGAATTTGCGAGAAAAAAAAAACAGCTCAGAGTATTTTAGCACAGGACATTCATTTTTAAATGAACCTAATAATAAAGTGGGTCACATATATTTTATGGAAGGCTCCCTATCAAATCTTTTTTTTTTCCTTATCTCCAGAAATATCTGCGTACACACGAAACCACTGAAACTGACTCAAAACAATGTAGTACACATGCCAGTCCAGTATGTGGCGCTGTAATTCTACCACAGAGATACACTAAAAACTTGGAGCATGCGCGAGACGTGGTGTGATGACATCACCGTTTCACAGAATATACGATTGGCTGTACACACTCCCAGATTTATCCACTCTGGGACCCGGTTTCAAAAAATAGCGGTTTCAGGCTCTCAAAATGCCGGATCCGTGTGGATGAAACGCCGAAACGATGCAAAACATTAACGTATACAGCTAAACGTGGTCACCATGGTCAAAAAATCCTAAAGGATTCCAATAAGAAACCTGTACAGGATTCCATTTAGAATTTCTATCATATTTTGGAACCGTTCCTATAGGATTCCGTTAAGAATTGTCTTATAGGATATTTTATAGGTCTTATAGGCTTATATCTTATAGGTCTTGTCCTGTAAGATTCGTATCTGATTCCTATAGGATTCTGTGGGAATTGTCTTATAAAACAATACATAAATATCCTGTAGGATAATTTCCACAGGATTTTAATGGGATCCAATTGGGTCTCTCTCTCTCTCTCTCTCTCTCTCTCTCTCTCTCTCTCTCTCTCTCTCTCTCTCTCTCTGTCTCTCTCTCACAGACAAACACACACACACAATGTTACTCTAAAAAGTAATTAATTATTTATTTATTATAATAATAAAAAGTAATAATAAAAAATATAATTTAAATATTCCATTAAAATAAATCAGAATGTCCAATAATATTCTAAGAATCCAATAAGATCCTACAGGATAAACTGAAATTCCAATAGGATTTTTTCCGTGTGGACAGGGCCTTAGTACCTGTCCCAAATGGCACCCTAAACCCTCATGGTCTTCCTCTGAGTCCGCACATTCATGACGTAATGCCGCTTTGACTGCCGGGATGAAGTCCGCTGTGTAACCCGCACCAATGCGGCCTTGGCAGAAGTGCGCATCGAGGGTGCATATCGACCTCTAAAGGTGGCGCTCGCAAGCACCCTTCTGAGACCTAAAATGACAAATGGGACACCCTGCGGTCTCGTGGACTTAACGGACATGCGCACGCAGCGGCCATTGTAAGTCCACAAGACCGAAAGTGCACATGAAGTGTGCCATTTGGGACAGGGCCTAAGTTTTCATGGACATTCAGTTTGTTTTCATCAGTCACATGTCTTCCTTAGTTCAGTTTTCCCGCAACTTTTAGTTGTAATGGTAATTAATATGGTCATCACAGGTGTTGACCATTATCTGAGATGGTGGTCCAGTGGGTTAAACCATGGAACTGATATGCAGAAGGTTGCTGGTTCGATCCCAGCGGTTACCACCAGTGTGTCCTTGAGCAAGGCACTTTACTCCATGTTGCTCCAGGGGGATTGTCCCTGTAATAAGGGCACTGTAAGTCGCTTTGGATAAAAGCATCTGCCAAAAGCATAAATGTAAATCTCCCTCATTCACCATGTATTTAAGTTGCTGTCTGTTTACTGTTGTCTGGTATTGTGTGTGTTCTGTGCACACAGTCTCGCACGTTGGCTTGTTGTTTGGATCTTATTAATAAACCCTGTGTTATCTTTATCTTCATCATCGTCTTCATCTTCCTAGAGCCTGAGCGTTACAGGTATAGGTAGCTGATTAAAAATTATCAAACAAAGTGGAAAAATAACACTGTTAATAATCCTGGTTAAAATACATTTTTTAGTTTATATTCTTGATAAAATATCATTTGTTTCTTGAAACGGTTCAGAGCCCTGTTTATAAGACAGATAGC
>CM042246.1:50888689-50923689 GCA_023566225.1 Romanogobio albipinnatus | reverse complement strand
TTCATATTGGCATGTTTTAAAACTTTTAATCCTCGCGTTTTCTCTCGCATCAGAGCATCAGTCTGCTCTGTGTGTGTGTATGTGTGTGTGTAAAGATCGCGCTGCCCCGCGTCACCATGACTACAGCCTACAGTACAGTAAAACTTGCATCGGATTTTATTAATGCTGTAGGAACGAGCTTGACGCGGGGAGGGACAGACACATTACATCATGTGCATTTGAAAAGTAACATATTTCCTTCCAAAAGCGGAGGAGCAACTGTTTAAATCTGTTATTGTGGGTGTGGTGATATTACATCTGAGTTTATTCAATAAAAATATACAAGCAATTAAAATATGTGAAAACAGGCAAATTCGCGTGCTTTTATAAGTGATGTTATTTGTTTTTAAGTGTTTTCTTCTACTTTGCGTCCAGCCGTTTCCCTGACAGCCGCAGCCACGCCCCTCCCCCACCCAGAGCACGTGCGTCTGTAACCAGAGCAACGCATTCACTTACAGCAAACATTCTCTTTATATTATATTACATTATATATTATATTAATTATATTACATTGCATTACATTACATTCATTAATTTATTATATAATTATATTATATGACATTGCATTGCATTATATTACATTATATTATACTATATTACATTACATTATATTATATTAATTATATAATGTAATGTAATATAATATATTATATTACATTACATTATATTATATCATTCATATAATATCACATTATATTATATCATTCATATAACAATGTAATTATGTAATTAATTATATGGAGGAAAGAAGTTACAACAAACATCTTTTTATTTCATATTAATTATATTTGAAGTTTTTCTCAGTCGCTTTGGGGCATTTCTCAGATCACAACTAAAATTCTTTCAACCTCCACGTTATCTAGTTACTTGTGCACTTCATAAAAGCAATTTCTCATCATTTGAACAAATTGCAAATGCAATTTATTATGTACAAGTGTTATCTGTTTCTTACATTATCAGTTGCTTATACCATATTGATCAAAATGGTTCTCTGTTGAATAGTCTTACTCCCCAAAACATCTATTAATTCCATAAGTCATTAAATGCAGAATAGTAATTGTCATAAACTGTCAAGCAAACTTTCTACCCACTTCTGTTAGACATTTTTTGTCCTGAATTGTTGAATTGCAGAGGTGAATTCTGATTTTCACTAATGAAGGGGAATGTAAAGCATTCGATCACCAATACTCCACCAGTTCTCTAAAATAGCTCAGAGTGCATCTGAGAAGCAGACAGACAGAGCACAACACACAACACAGTGTTACACACTCTGGCAATGAAAGAACAACAAGGTACAAACATTGTGAACAGCCGAGAAGAAGAAGTAAATATGTGTGGTGGAAGAGAGGTAAAACAGAGGAAGAGGCAGAAGAGGACAATATTCTGAAGAAATAAGGGCCACTATTGTAGTTCATGTTCTCAATCATGACCTTATGGCCGAGGCGGGTCGAAAGGTGAGCCGAAAGTTGGGAGAACAACCGTGTGTGTCCTCAGTCATTCAAACATTAGCAGACAGGACAGGTGTGCAATCACACAGTGTTCACTATACTGTAGTGCCAACATATTTACATTATATTACAGCAGTCTACTTGCATTTTACATTATACAGTTAATATATTTTAGAGACCCTAATGTAACACGCGTACATATATACAGTAGCCTATATGTGTGTCTTGTCTTTTTCTTTATATAGCAATGACATTGTACTGTCATTTTTGACAGACCCACAGTGTCTGAATCATGTCCAGTGTCGAGTAATGCGTACATGTGTACCATTGAAATGTGAATATGTCATAAAGATAAAGTGTAATATTTTGTATTTTCAATCATTGTCATCAAAATTGTAGCCATAGTTTACTTCTGAAAATGTGAACAGAATACACTATATTGACAACATGACACAATGACTTGTCATTTTTAGCAAGTTACAGGCTTTTGATGGTAATCTATTGGGTTCTGCTGTTTGTACAAATTGTTTATAGAAATGCACTTACTGATTTGCAAATCTTAAGGATGGTTCAATGAATGTACTAAATTGACTGAGAAGAAATGTTACAGCAAACATTCTATCTATCTATCTATCTATCCATCTATCTATCCATCCATCTATCCATCTATCTATCTATCCATCTATCCATCTATCTATCCATCCATCTATCCATCTATCCATCTATCTATCTATCTATCCATCTATCCATCTATCTATCCATCCATCTATCCATCTATCCATCTATCTATCTATCTATCTATCTATCTATCTATCTATCTATCTATCTATCTATCTATCTATCTATCTATCTATCTATCTATCTATCTATCTATCTATCTATCCATCTATCCATCTATCCATATATCTCTCTATCTATCTGTCTATCTATCTGTCTGTCTGTGTACGCATGTATATATATATATATATATATATATATATATATATATATATAGAGAGAGAGAGAGAGAGAGAGAGAGAGAGTAGTCATTCACCAGAACAAAGTGTTTAAAAGGATGATTCAATAAATGTACTAAAGTGACTGAGAAGAAATAGACAAACATGCTATCTATCTCTCTATCTCTCTCTCTCTCTCTCTCTCTCTCTCTCTCTCTCTATCTATCTATCTATCTATCTGTCTGTCTGTCTGTCTGTCTGTGTATGTACGTACATATGTATAGCTATATATATATATATATATATATATATATATATATATATATATATATAGAGAGAGAGAGAGAGAGAGAGAGAGAGAGAGAGAGAGAGAGAGAGAGAGAGAGAGAGAGAGAGAGAGAGAGAGAGAGAGAGAGAGAGAGAGAGAGAGAGAGAGAGAGAGCAGTTAAAGTCATACATAATAACAAAAAGTGTTTAAAAGAATCATGAATCAAGCTGGCACGCTTAAATGTTTGTTTACAGATTTATTTGTTCTTACTTTGATTTTAAACTATAGCCCTATAGCCCTGAGTCCCTGACTGAGATCTGCTGCTTCTGCTGCTCATACTGAGATCAACCGCCCTTCCCCCACAGCACTCTCTGATTGCGCTCGCGCCCTTCCCCCACAGCAGGTCTCTGACTCGCTGCAGACAGAGATGAGATGATGAATGAACTCATAAGGCTGATGAGTGACTGACAGACAGGTGTAATCAGAAGTGCTGCTCAAAATATGTAAATCTATTGTGGTTATGTGTATTTAAAGCACCTTTACAAGGTCTAGCAGGTTATATTTAGTGTAAAATACCACTACTTTATTAAAGAAACAAAAAGAACACAATGCTGTTCAGTAGAAGAACAACACAGACTCGTGCAGAAATGGAGACATATGCACCAGCTTGAATATCAGCCCTGCTGTGGGTTTGCAGACTTCAATGGACTGTTTTGATTAATAAATGCTATTAATAGAAAATAAGATGTCTGGTCAAGTTGCTCATTTAGACAGTTGTGAGCTCTTGTTTACAGCAGACCTGCACGTTTTGAATATTCTTATTTGTAATTATCTTAAAAGCTTTATGATGTGGTGTTATTTCAGAAAAATAAGTGCACATCAGGTACTTTTTGCCCTTTTAAACCAGTGCTTGTAAGGACATGCGCACTGGTTCGTAGTTCGAGGCGTGTCAGGGCGTGTGCTCGGTAAGTGATCATGTGCTCTTTCCACTAGAAAGACTAACTTCACCACAATTTTTTTTTTAAGTTTGAAGAAACAGTACTGTGGCTAAAACAAATATCCTTGCCATCAGATAATTTTCTATTAGGCCAAATAAATGTAGTCACAATTTCAAAGTGAAATCCAAATAGGCTACGTAACTACGTCATTTACGCAAATCAGCAACCGTGGTGTTTTCCCGGGAAATGCAGACACGTGACGATGGAACGCGACACAGACGACCAGCCACACTCCACGAGGAAAGGTGAGATTAAGTCTTGTCCTGAAGATGCATGCTAACTAAATACATTGTGTAATATGAAATATAGTAAGATGTATGTTTATTTTAGTGGTTTAATTATTTTTTGTTTAGGGTTTTATTTACTTCTCGATTGTATTTGACTTTGCTTCTTTGTCTGTCTCATTTGATGATTTGTTGCAATAATGAAAACAAATTTGATATATAAAATTGACTATTAAATATAATTTTGTTATTTTTCATATAATAGTACTTTATGTTCTACAAATTAATCCAAACAACATAGTCAGTGGTAGTGTACTAAATCATTGTTTTTCTTAAAAGTGTTTGAAATAATTAGTTCTCATTTTTTAAAATCATTATTTTATATATTTTATTTTATGTAATACATTATGACATTATTTGCCCCCGAATTGTTTTTTTTTTTTAGTGGAATGTTTTATTTTAATAATTTGTCTTCACAGAGATTTTTTGCACAATGACCGTGCATTGACACTTTATAATATTTTTATTGTGTGTTTCAAGCTCCAAAGCAGACAAAAAGCACTTTACACAAAAAGACTATTAAAAATAGTCCATATAAATCTAGCTGGTTATTGACTCAAAATCTCCCATATGCTTTAGCTCTTAAATCAAATATAGATTGACATCAATTGTGGTTACAAGACACACAAGAACCAATGGTTTTTGGCATTAATGACATTTTGATTTTTTATTTTTTTTTAAATTCTTTAATTTAATATAAAGATGTGTTCCACAGAAAAACACAATACAGGTTTGGACATGAGGGTTAGTATGTTAATTATGTGTGTTTTTTGGTGAACAATTCCAGTAAGATCAACAGGATATTTTTAAATATGCTTGTTTATTTCATTCACCTTATATTTATTTTTATAATTTTTTTCCAGTCATTTCAAAAAAGAAAGTCGCCATGCTGGGAAATAAAAGACGTAGGAAACCTCTGCAGGATGCTGAGCATCACATTACCTGTGAAACCGACAAGCCTGGGCTTCGAGAGCAGTTCATCAGCAAATATAAAGGCAAGTATAAATGACTAAGCAGTTTTTTTTGCCAAAAAAAATTCACGATAATTGTTTTATATTAGTCGATATCGATAATTATCACGATAAATGTCAAATCTAATCAAATCCTAAGTGAAAGTTGTAGAAACCAGAGCATTAATTGTGGTTTTAATCTACTCTTTATTGTCAGAACAAATCATGACAAACACTTGCCAAACAGGTGAAACATTTCACAAATCAGAGGTAGAACATTCAAACATTTGTAATTTTTCCTTAAAATAAATATATTTATTGGAAAATGTTTTTCTTAGTTTCTGCATGTGCTAATGGGGGATATTGTTTCAAGTCTTGAAACAGGTTTGTGTTGCCTGACTTTGATGGCACGTATCTTCAGCCTAGTTTAGGTGCAGGCAGCAATATTAATATTAGATATGTTTTGTCTCTAAATGCAGATTTGACAATGAGTTGCATTAGTATTAGCTTCAGTTAGGAGCAGATTTACTATGTAAAATTTATGTTCATTAACAAAAACAGTAACATCTTTTAAAACGACCTCAATTTTATTTGGTAAAATGTAATATTCTGACTGTTTGAGTTTTATTAAAATTAACCATTGGTCATCCAGTATCATGCATTTAGATCAGTGGTTCTCAACCTCTCCTGCAGGGACCCCCTGACTGACCATGTTTCTGTTTTAACTCTGAAATGGCGCACCTGATTCAATTAATTAAAGGCTTAATGAGTAGTTGACTAATTGATTAATTGACTAATTCCTGTTGGGGAATTGAATCACGTGTGCCATTGCAGGGTTAAAACAAAAACATGGCCTGTCAGGGGGTCCCTGCAGGAGAGGTTAAGAACCACTGATTTAGATCATGATAACCACAGATAAAACCAGGCATAGCCTATAGCACGTTAGCCTGGCTCCGCCCGCCTACGTCCTTCCGCTTAATTTCATTTTACTTCAGTACTACGTCTGGGATTGCTGTATATTCTTAGGTTTCCAGAAATAATTTTTTTGTAGGACCAATCAGCGAACAGAGGGAGTGGCTGAGAACGATGACGTTGAGATCTTGCGCTAGTTTGAGTTGACATACGTCACGAACAAACGTTAGCGATTGGTTATGGCAGATCCAGAGTGACTCTGGGCAGATCCAATAGTTTTAAACTTCAACAGAGGTTCCGCCTACCAGGAAGTTAACGCTTGTCAATGGAGAGAGGCCAGACTCTCTGTATAAATTAAATGTACGAGAGGCTGGTAGAACCAGGCTAATAGCACGTCACTATCATGGCAAAATGTAACTATGGTTTCTATGGTATTTGTAAAAACAGTAGCCAATACATTATTAAATACTGTAACTATTTCATTAGTCCTTTAATACATTGTCTAGATTAATAATATAAAACAATTCAATATGTATATCCCACATTTCTTGATGCAGTTAATATTACTAGGCTAACGTCACAGTAAATCCATGGTAAATGATGGGAATTTGTAGACAGAAAAGCCTTCTGACTGACCACAGTGTTTCTGCTGTTTGTCAGCGCGGTTTGATCTGCCTTTAAACTGGTTTAAATCACTAAGACGTGTGTGTTCTTCGCTAAATTCAAGCGCTTCTCACTGGATATCATAACCGAGACCGATCAGAGTAAACGCATCTGCTCTAGTGAGCGCTCCCGTTTGGACTTTGAGCCGAGCAGATAAACGGTCAGTGTGGCGCGCGGGTCAAATGAGTTTGGTTACGCTTTTGGTGCATAAACATTTTTCAAAATGTATCGAACTCTTGATATCGGTTTATCGAGAAAAATTATATCGTGATAATTATCGTTATCATTTTACCGGCCAGCCCTAGTAATAACGTTAATCTACAAAACGCAAGACACTACAAAGTATTAAAGGGTTAGTTCACCCAAAATTTATCATTCTGTCAGTAATTCCTCACCCTCATGTTGTTTCAATCCCGTAAGACCTTCGTTCATCTTCTGAACACAAATGAGGATATTTTTGATGAAATCTGAGAGCTGTCTCACTCCTCCATAGGCTTTCAGAGGGAATGAATCTTGCTGGGCCAGAAAAGTTATTAAAGAGATCGTTAATATAGTCCAAGTGACTACAGTGGCTCAATCTTAAGTTTATCAAGCGACGAGAATACTTTTCGTGCGCAAAAAATAAATAAAAATAACGACTTTATTCCACTATTCATTTCCTTCTCTCTGGGCCTCGAGTAGTTCACTAGTAAAACTGCGCAGTGCGTCTGTGTTGCACGTCACCACGTAGGCTCACTATTGGCCGACGCTGGTCGTGATGCGTATGACGTACAACACAGACGCGCTGCGCAGTTTTACTAGTGAACTACTCGAGGCCCAGAGAGAAGGAAATGAATGAGCTTGAGGGTGAGTAATTACTGACAGAATTTTAATTTTTGGGTGAACTATCCCTTTAACCTATGTTCTGTGGCTTATTGAAGTGAGCATGTGTGATGTGTGACAGGAAAGTGTCCTTATTGTGGATTTAAGCACATCCAGACAGAGCGAGCATTTTCTCGACCCAAGAAACTCTTAAAAAGTGTTATCTCATGCAGAGACGGTACAATCAAAATCCTGCGTCCGAAACTGCGTGAGAGGAGAAATATGAGTGGAATACTCTTGGGCTTTATTTAACATCACAACTGACATGACATATGAAATACACAAAGTCAGATACACATATGGTTTGGTTTTGACGTCATTAACCTGATTTACTTATAAAGTCTAGTGGTTTACGTGGTTATTGGTTTGCATGTAAACCAGGACAATGGATTATTTCAATAAGGTTATCAGATCATTTTTGTTATCAGTGTATCGGTGTGCATGTAGACATGATCAATGGATTTTGGTTAAAATCCTGAAATAAGGTCCATGGTTAGTAGGGCTGGGGTAAATGATTATTATTTAAACGATTAGTCTGGCAATTATTTTATCGATTAGTCAACTAATCTAACGACTAATTGGACGATTAATATAACGATTATTTTTCTGTTGCCCGATTAATAAAAACCATAATGTATTTCAAATAAATACCAAAAAATTCAGTTTTGCACAGCAAAAAATCTTCTGCTTTACATAAAATAAAATAAGGCCAGCTTGTTTACTCTTTTACAGTACCAACATAACTCTTGTTAAAAAAATTCTAAAGTTGTCTAAAGTCCAAAAATACACTGCATTGCACAGTATAGACATTCCTGAGAGTGATGTGGTTAGAATAGATGTTTTAAAATGTATTATTTAAAATTAGCACGCTATTGTTTTGTTACTCTTACCTATTTTTAATAGATAGCTGTGTTCTGCAGCCGTAAACTATTCAAGCCAACATTAGATGATAACTAACTACAGCTGTCTATGTGCCAGTAGCTAACTAACGTTAACTAACCTAGCATGAACAAACTGCATGGAGAGCTAAGATGGTTAGCTAGAAACACCGAAGTGTGCAGAGCTCAAGCTACACAACACACTACACAAACATGAAATTCATTTAGTCTTTTTGCTGTTAAAGCAACATTCATTCTTATGTTCATTCATGTTTATTTGATGCTATAAATAAACTAGAATGAGGAGATGATCAGTTCACGAGCAGCTTTAACTGATGCTCTACAGTGATCTATCAGACACATTAAAGAGCCACAAAACGGTATTTATTGTTAAAATCTCTTTTAAAAAATGACCAAATTTGAAAGGTGAGACTTTGTTCAATATGTTTAATATGAAAAGTAACCGAAAAGTAACCTGGTCTGCCCTGTCTGTCAGTGCATTGTACGTGTCCTCTCTGCTCCGCGATGTGTTTTTCACTGCGTGAGAACATGATGTGGCATGAGCGCATGCGTGAGCGTGAGAGCGGCGTAGCTTGTTGGACATAGCGACAGTAACTAAGGGGGGCGGGTCTTTGCGAACGGTCAATTCTGTGAAGAAGTTGCTGTTTCGTCCTCCATTCTGCAATGTTTTGGTCTCCTACGTGTGTGTCGACACATGAATCGTCGACTTCATCGACGCGCCGCTCCGGCCTTAATGGTTAGCACAAGATCAAGATATTTTCATGTTTTGTTCTACAACATAAAATACATTAGTAATACTCTCTTGTGTGTTTTTTAAAAAAGTTTTTGATTGTCTAGGTTGCTAACAAGTGTCTAAATGGGAGACAAGGGTTGTCTGGGACATTAAACGCCATCAGCTGAACAGATAAACTCATCTAGTCACGTTCACAGTCTCGTTGTAATCACACTCTTGCAAACTGTTCTAGGTAGATTTCAGCTATGTGTTGACCAACACGTTTTTTCGTATTTTTTCAATTGTTTTCAATGTTTTCACCCACGTTTTTAAAACGCCATGAGTGTACGAGGTGCTGAGTGTTTTTTTCACGCTGAAGCGCTGAGCGCCATTTTTTACTGGTCAACGAGAGTTGAAGAATGTTAAACATTTTTTACCCAACCGTCCAATCACAGAGGAGGAGCGGTGGGACTAATACCACTCTGACCAACTGTCACAACATTCTTTCTGCACAACAACATCAACCAGCAAAGCTAACCGAGCAAAATGGATGGAAAATTTATATTGCTGTTCTCTGAACATATTATCTGTGAAATCAGTTACAAGTAAACTATGCCGTGGATATTCTGTATCATAGCAATGAAGCATCTCAACTGAAAAAAAACGCTGTGCTGCCAAAATGCTTTTCAGCTGGCTAAAATGCTTTGCTGGACACAAGGCCTAAGGGATGTACACGGCACACAATCAGTCAAACATACATTGCAACTAGGGCTGTAGCGATACACTAATCTCACGATACGATACACGATATTCAGCTCACGATATGATATATATCACGATATTCAGCCAACGATACGATTCGATATAATTCGATACACTTGCATCATTTTCTGAAAGATTTAAAGGGGACGTAGGGGTGGGCGATATGGCAAAAATATCATATCACAATTTTTTTCAGGAAAATCACGATTCACGATTTTATCATGATTATTTTTCATGTTGGTTTTACTATTTTGCAAGTGACTGAGCATTACAGCCAAACTAATGTCCCTATTTTAAAAATAAAGCCTTATAGGTAACACAATATAAGAATGGCAGACATTTAGGCCAAAGTGGCGAAGATAAAAATCATTATTAAAGTCATAATGATCATAAAGGCATTATTTTCTTTGTTATTAAGAAGAAGCTAGGTGTATTAACAGTAGCATTGAAGAAAGTAATTAAATGAACAAATATTAAATTATAAATTGTACATTGATTCTTATTAAAATTCTCAGTCAAGAACAGTGAGTGATTTCCTCTTTGTGTTTTATTAACATTAAAGGAATAGTTCTCCCAAAATTTTAATGGTCATCATTTACTCTCTCTCTTGTTTTAAACTCGGATAAGTTTCTTTCTTCTGTTGAAAATAAAAGTTGAAAAGTTATTTTGAAGAATGTGTGTAAGGGTGTATAACCAAACAGTTGATGTACCCCAGGGACGAACTATAGTATTTTTTTCCTATGGAAGTCAATGGGGACCAGCAACTGTCTGGTTACCCACATTCTTCAAAATAATATCTTCTTTTGTGTTCAGCACAATAAAGAAATGAATACAGGTTTGGAACAACATTAGAGTGAGTAAATAATGACAGAATTTTTATTTTTGCGTGAACTTTCCCTTTAAGGACAAGCAGCAGAATGTTTACTATTGGCTACTGTGTCTCACGTGATGCGTCAGATTTTTTGCTTTCACTTTAGACATAACCAACTTTGTTTATGTAAACCTTGTGTATTAGCGCAATAAGACTCGAAATATAACTTAGTCCAGTAACCAGGCCCAGGTTACTCTGCGCTGTTAGACAGGCTGATAGTGCCTATGTGCTTCACGTGTTCGTGCTCAGAAAAGCGCTCGTTAGAACAGCGCATCAGCTGTTCTAACGAGCATCAGATTCAGCACGCTATCAGCATCAGCACGAGACTATAGCGGCTGGCTGACCAAATCACACGTGCGAGGATGCCATTCTGTGCGCGGATACTGTTCTTTGCCCGCGTATCCTGTGCACGCGCCTAGATTGTATGTGCGCGAGTTTTGAGACGCCATACAAATCGCTCGTCCTGCAACGCGAACGGGGGTAAACACGGGGGATTTGAATGGGACTATATGTATCGTTACTCGCGGCTTAAAAATCGATACTTTCTTGGGAAAAAAAATATCGATTTATATCGCAGAATCGATAAAAATCGCCCAGCCTTAATTGCAACAATGTAGAAACATTATTACACAAGGATATGGATTTTATATAGGGTTCTAAAATCCTATAAGGTTTTTGTGGAGGGAACTAGGGGAGGTGAACTACCGGGTTGGCCTGCAAAAATACGCCATCACTGCAGCACTCTGTTTTAAACAATATATAGCCATGATAATATTGTTTGTGTAAGAAAATTTATGTAATTTTAACTGTAGAATTTTAAGACTTAAAAGTATGAAAAGCAAAGCATGCTTTGAGATTAGCCTGGCTGACTATTTTCCTTCAGTAATTTCCCTTCTACATCATATAATGTACATCATATGGTAGAGAACTTTTAGTAATAATCAAAATAATAGTTGACATTAAAGAAACTGAAGCTAATGTATTTCTGCTCTTCAGGGCGTGGAGTTTTCACCACTGGAGCTTTTTTCAGAGGTGATTTTGTTCTTGAATACAGAGGTGAACTTCTGAGTTCACAGGAGAGTCTGGACCGAACTGAACACTACACTGAAGCTGAGAACACGTTCCTGTTTGATTTTCAGTGGCATGGCAAAAATTGGTGGTGAGTACAGAACTGTTGGATTGATGTATTAGGGATGCTAAAATATCTGGAACAGTAAGATACTTAGTTTATGCCTGTAGTTCTGTTCGCTCATTTCTTTTGGTCTGGATACGCTTAGTGTTCAGATTGGCATTTCTATCGTCGAACCTAAGTTATGCTTGACCAGTCTGTCCTTTTTAGGGTCACATCTTTCTGTTTTTAGTTGATTTACATGTCTCTGGTCCATGTTACGTTCATATTTCATTTGAACTGCACCAGAGTTCATTTGGAAGCCAACTTAGACAATTCTTTTCAGCATCTCAGTCCGCTTGTTTGGTCGCACCAGGTTTCAGATGGCAGCGTTCACATTTATTTAAATGCACCACATTAACAGTCTAAAAAACATCAGCATTCTTTTTTTTTGAAAGACGATGTCCTGTAGCTTACTAATGTAAGCTCTCCAAGCTACTGCTCTCCACAGAACATAAAATATTCATTTTATTTAATTTTTCGTGTTCGCGTTTGAGGAAAAAACAATGTTGACGTGACCGCTCTGAAAGCGGCACTAAAAGCATGCTTTAAAACTTTCATAGAAACCTCAAACAGAAAACACAAAGCCTTTCTTTGATGTGAATTTCGTTTTGTATTAATTGTATCTTAATTTTAATCAATGTTTCATTAGCCAAATTTAGCCTAGATTTAATAAATAATAGGCCTAAGTAGGCTAAATATAGCAGACAAAACCTAATCACGACACGGTGATATCACGACATAACTGCAGCTAGTCTCATAAAAGGCTCTAAAATCAACGCTAACAGGCTACTTAACTTGGCTAAAATAAAATCCATAGATATAAAACACTTAAAGCATATCCAGACAGTTAGTTTAATAAATGTTTATTGGACTTCATGCAGCGCTGCACAGAACGATCAGCGGCTAACTTGAGCAGTGCTTGACGGTTAGAACTTGTGTCCGACTTCAGACAGCGACCCCCGTGACTGTGCCATAAGGCATCAGAGTACAGCGAGAGCGATTGGAGAGCAGGAGGACTCAGCCAGAGCAGATTCTCCAGAGCGACTCACGAGCTCTGCTGATGACACAGCTAATCCACGATTGGCAGAGTACACCGATTGACAACGATCACGTGCGTTTCATGTTTCTTCTCACACCTTCAGTTCCACTAAGGATCACAAATCTGTTCTTTATAACATCAAAATAAAACAATGTACACCCCACTTCACTGGTATTTAGGCTTATGTTGAATTTTATTCT
Source organism: Romanogobio albipinnatus (assembly GCA_023566225.1). Lineage (NCBI taxonomy): Eukaryota > Metazoa > Chordata > Actinopteri > Cypriniformes > Gobionidae > Romanogobio > Romanogobio albipinnatus. Next base: position 50,910,677 of record CM042246.1, on the reverse strand, counting down.
TGTACAAACAGACACTGTATTAAGCAGTGCATGTATTGAATGAAAATGTCTCTGAAATATCTGTATTTGGAAAATAATGCGTTTATTCCACTTCAGCTGTGGTAAAGTATGCAAACTTAGCATGAGCGTCACTACGGGAAGCAGAAAGTGTCTGACATCACATCTCAGTTTTCAGCTCTTCTCGTCTGCACACGGCAACTCTCACCAATAGGTTACATCCAGCCACAGCCCATGTCCAGCACAGCTAATATAAAGGATGAATAGAGGGAGTGAATGTAAAGAGGATGAAAAGAGGGAGGTGTAAAGCGGGTGAAAAGAGTGCGGAGTAGAGTTAAAGAGGATGAAGAGGAGGAGTAAAGCGGGTAAAAAGATGGAGGAGTAGAGTTAAAGAGGATGAAGAGGAGTAAAGAGGGAGGAGAGAATGTAAAGGAGGAAGTAGAGAGATTTTGAAGAAGGGTAGATGAGGAAGTACAGAGGATAGTTGGGCATTGAGAAGCATTTCCACCTCCAAGTTAATATTTCATTGTTCTTTAAAAAAATATATAAATTTTGTCATAAACTGCAATGTGCACGTTCAACATAATGTGTCCAAGAATGTTAATAATAATAAAGAGTCATTTAATCGGAGTGTGTGTGTCACTCGAGTCCGCAAAGGGTAATTTAATCGGAGTGTGTGTCTCTCGAGTCCCCAAAGGGTCATTTTAATCGGAGTGTGTATGTCACTCGAGTCCTCAAAGGGTCATTTAATCGGAGTGTGTGTGTATCTCTTGAGTCCCCAAAAGGTCATTTAATCGGAGTGTGTGTGTCACTAGAGTCCCCAAAGGGTCATTTAATCAGAGTGTGTGTGTCACTAGAGTCCCCAAAGGGTCATTTAATCAGAGTGTGTGTGTCACTCGAGTCCCCAAAGGGTCAATTAATCAGAGTGTGTGTGTCACTCGAGTCCCCAAAGGGTCATTTAATCGGAGTGTGTGTCACTCGAGTCCCCAAAGGGTCATTTAATCGGAGTGTGTGTATCACTCGAGTCCCCAAAGGGTAATTTAATAGGAGTGTGTGTGTGTCACTAGAGTCCCCAAAGGGTCATTTAATAGGAGTGTGTGTGTCATTAGAGTCCCCAAAGGGTCATTTAATCGGAGTGTGTGTGTATCTCTTGAGTCCCCAAAAGGTCATTTAATCGGAGTGTGTGTGTCACTAGAGTCCCCAAAGGGTCATTTAATCAGAGTGTGTGTGTCACTAGAGTCCCCAAAGGGTCATTTAATCGGAGTGTGTGTATCACTCGAGTCCCCAAAGGGTCATTTAATCGGAGTGTGTGTCTCTCGAGTCCCCAAAGGGTCATTTAATCAGAGTATGTGTGTCACTCGAGTCCCCAAAGGGTCATTTAATCGGAGTGTGTGTGTCACTATTTTTATTTGTATAGAGTTTTTTGACAATTACTACACTTTACAGAAGAACATGACTAATGTCTTAAAACCCCAGTGTGTAGCCAAAGATGACTCTGGTGAGGAAAACTCCTTAAGATGTTTTTGTGATAATGATTAGTTTACAGTCGATGCAGCCGGTGGTCAGTGAAAGGTTCTCTGCCATGAAGTGAAGTCTGTTTTATTTCTATAGCGCATTATACAATGCAGATGGTTTCAAAGGAGCTTCACACACATAAAATAACTTGCAAATTTCAACAATTATGAAATGACTTCTGTAGAGCTGTTTAACAGTTGAAATTGAAGACAATAGTGTCATTATTCAGCTCAATTCTGTTCATCTTTTGCTTCTGATAGTCAATCAGTCAAATCAATAATATTTCTGAATGTTAATTGCCATTCCCCAACTGAGCAGCCAAAGGCACTTGATCTCAAGCTACAAATCAGACAAAAAATGTAGGCTACCCATTTACAGTGATCTTGAAGAAAAGAAGAAACCCAGTTACTCTCTCACACCTGTATCTCTGCACTAGCTTGATTTCACTGTCCAGTATTGGAACTTTGAATTGTAATATTCTACTTCTGTCTTCTTAGGATAAATAATATATAACATCTCAACAATGTCCTGAAAGTATACCTTAACCAGAGTATGTGTATCACCAATGTCCTCAAAGTATGACTTCATCAGAGTTTGTGTATCACCAATGTCCTCAAAGTATGACTTCATCAGAGTTTGTGTATAATGTCCCCAAAAGTGACATATAAAATAATGTCCCTAAAGTGAAGGTAAAAAATCAGGTCTTTAAGGAAGGCTTTTATTGATAAAATCAAGTGATATTTGTGATCACAGCTTCTCCAGCAGTGCAGTCATATCTTTCTTTTGTCTCTAGACCCTTCAGAAAGGGGTGTCCCTAAAGGTAGGGTTTCCAGTCATACGTCCTCACATTGTGGTTAAGTAGGTATGTGTGTGTGTGTGTGTGTGTGTGTGTGTGTGTGTGTGTGTGTGTGTGTGTGTGTGTGTGTGTGTTCATGCTTTCATGCTTTACTGTTCATGCGTGAATGTGCATTTATACCTCAGCCTGCTTATTATTTCAATTTTGGTGTGAAAGGGTCTTTAAATTTTCACTAAAATTTTATTATTTTTATTTATTATCACTTTTTTTTTATTATAAAAAATAAAAACAAAAACAAAGAAGCCCGGCCCAGATGAGAAAAAGTAACGTAACACAGTAACATAATTAAAGTAAGTAAAGTAATGCAATTAGCTACTTTTTAAGGGAAAAACGCAATATTATAATGCATTACTTTTCCAAGTAACTTTCCCCAACACTGACCAAAGTGTGCTGAAAACTCAATCTACTTCATCCCGTGAGCACTCAACCTCATCTTAACCTCACATTTTCCTCTATTCCCTCCCTATTCTAGCTTATGCTACACTAAGCAATGCCCAAAGCGTAGTATTTCAAGCACTTTTGTGATTTTTCGCCTCTTCATGATGGATCGCTTCGAATTGAGCGTCTTGCGCGAGTGGTGCTTTTTGTGCTTTCACGCGGCGTTTGAAGCAAATTCACGTCTGACGCCAGAGTTTAAAAATTTAAACTTTGGTGTCAATTCGCGCCGCGTTAACCAATCAGGAGCCTGCTCGCTGCTGCCACGTGGTAAAGTGACGTGATGAGAAACCCGCATAATTTAAAAATACTACTATTGTGTCACAAAATGTAGTTTTCAGACTTTTTCAGGCGAGAATGTAGTTGTTTAAAGCTCAGATCTGTGGTTTATTTATAAAGAGAGCGCCTATTTTTAAAAAAATGATCTTGTGTTTGTGGAGTTGTGAGATCCAGGCGATCACCGGGCGCTCAGCGCTCATTAACCCCGGCTAGAGCAGCCTTTCCTCGGCCAGTCCTTCTGACGTCTGACGTCCTGTAGTGGTTCATCTTGTGTGGATCTAACGGGCGATCTTTGGTGTCATGAATCTATCATTTGTTGTCTTCTAAATCGTTTTTTAATGAGGGCAAAGAAGTTTCATAACTTTATTTTTTTAGGATATTTAAATATACATGCAGTGAAGATAATGTATGAGTTGTCTTGACCACATTTGTGTGGCTATTAATGCTTAATATATTTTCTAATGAAAATGAAAAGAGGCAGAGTGGTGTTTTGTGACATAGTGGTGTTTTTATTTCTCCTGTAGTGCCTTAGGATCGCCTATTTCGCCTCAAACGCTCGATTTATACAAACAGCGAATTGGACGCGCGAGTGGATTCAAAATGTTCAAGCGTCCAACTAGACAAGGTAGACGCGTTTGGTGTGAACGCAGCATTACGATGGATAGATGCACTTGTATGGACCTCAAAAACAAAACAACCATTCACTGCCATGATGAAGCTTGGAAGAGCCAGGACTTTAATATAACTCTGATTGTGTTCGTCTGAAAGAAGAATGTCATACACACCTAGCATGACTTGAGGGAGAGTAAATCATGGGGTAATTTTCATTTTTGGATGAACTATTCCTTTAATGTCATTTATTGAAAAAACTATGAGGTCAAATTAGTACATCCAAGTCAAGTCAAGTCAAGTCAAGTCAAGTCAAGTTTATTTATATAGCGCTTTTAACAATGTAGATTGTTTCAAAGCAGCTTTACAGTGTTAAACAGCAAAATAATGCAGCATAATTGTATTCAGCTGTATAGCCATTTGAGAAAATGAAATCAGTTCATTTCAATTTCCATACGGTGACAGTGTGGGCTTTATATCAATAATTAGATCAGTAATTTAGTTTATATGGTTAATTTAGTTTATTAATTCGATTTATTTCGATGTTTAGTTGAAAAATTTAGTGTCCCCAACTGAGCACGCCAAGCCAGAGGCAACAGTGGCAAGGAAACCAAAACCCCATCAGGTGACCTAATGGAGAAAAATAAACCTTGGGGGAAACCAGGCTCAGTCGGGTGCCAGTTCTCCTCTGGCCAATCAACAAACAGCGTATTATTATTATTATTATTATTATTCTGGCAGCTTTACAGGTCAGAGGTCATAATAGATCAGAATATTCGAAGGACCGGAGGCAACACGCTGGAGACGGGTTTATTGAGGATGATGTTGATTAAATAATTATTAAATCCAGTATCCAGTACTAATTAAGTACGTACATTTAAGATGCATCCAGTGACACACAACCCTTCCCCATCAATTCATTTAGTTCTTTATAGTCTGTTTAGCAGAAACCCGAACTCCAAAACAGTAAGAAAAACAAAAATAACTTCAGAACATTTGTCTCTCAGGGCCTTCGGTACATCAGCAGCTGACGTCACCTAAAGCCCCCGACAGCTCAACAGCTGCAACTCAATGACAGTCATCACGACAATATAACTCAACCATTATAACACAAACTACTACAGCTTTAATAGTTTCGGCGCAGCATTGTTCTTTTGCAATGGTTATCACACACTTATAGATCACATTCCAGTGGCATTCCAAACGTACGCTAACAGCTCGTGTTGTCTGCGACTGTCACAGGTCTATCACCTTTCTAATTATAACTCCATCCCCTGGCCCTCCAAGAATGGAAGTTTGGTCCGATCCATTTGTGGCCTAAACTTAGCCCCCGTGGCTGCTCAGATCCGTGTGTGTGTCACACTGACCCTCAGTGCCACAAAGCTTGCATGTGTTTCTCTCTGTGGATACTACACGCTGTACAGGTAAGCCATCAATTACACAAGAAACTGTACTTCATTAGCAGACGCGTTTCATAACCTGCATTGAGTTTCATTTAAAGGGCCTCCAAACTGGACTGACACTATGCGCTTTTTCTGAGCTGAAATATTAACTAATGATGGCATTTGAACGACTGTTACTTGACTTTTTACATAGTTTGTTTGTCAAGTGTTTACAGTGGTATTTATATTGGAATACATATGTTTATTTTGGAGATTTCTGTTCATGGGTGGCATTTGGTAGACTGTGACTGCACTCAAACAGATGCTATATATAGTTATCACAGCGGCATGTTGTCAAGAGGGCAATATATTTGGTTTTTGAGTCAAAATGTCCAATTACACAAATGATTTCCAACACCTAGTCTTAAATTAGGATATGTTTTGTCGGTTCAATGCTCCAAATGAAAACCCATCATGACTCTATCATAACTATAATCAACATAATATGTACAACAAAGCCATATGGGCATACATTAAGATGAGATCTAACTCTAAAATGACGGTAGATCTGAACTGAAAGGTAGATTTTAATTCCACTGTTGAGAATATTTTTCATTATTGTCAGATCAGATCAAATATTTAGGAATTACATGATCTCCTGGCAAGTTTAACTAGTTTAGTTATAGTTTTGTCAACTGCTTTGTACTTCATAACTGTTATTAGGCTATAGTTTGCATTTTAAAAGCAGGTTCCCACATCAAATCAAAATAGTATACTTAAACTCAATCCCATACACATGAAATATTTTGTTTTTGAGATGTTTACAACAGCATATGCTTGTATAACATGATACAGATACACGACTTGTTGAATTTACTCAAAAAAGCAGCGTCAAGTGGTTCCACACAACTGTATTGAGTAATTTTTACAAACAACAGTTTAGTTATATGAACAAAAGAAATTCAAGTAAAGCTGACAAAATTTATTTGAGTAAATGTGAAATTGAATTTGTCACTGTTACATAATATTTATATGTGCAGTTTACTTAATAATGTTATGTTAAATTGATAAAAGTTTATTGTGTTAGGTGAACACATTTATCGATTTAATTTACCTTATGAAATGAACTATTTGCTCTACAAGTGTAAGTGGAAAACTATTAAACAACAAGCATATTTTTAGAAACAAAATGCAAAAATAACTCATTGGACAAACTCAAGGAATTCCATCCATTTATATGAGTGCCCACAGACTAAACACAGACACCACTCTTCTGTATAACCACTAAATGACAGAGACTCCTCTAAATGTCCAACATAACTGAACATAAACTAACATCTTTCCCTTTACTGAAAAATGTACAATAACACTTCAATCCCTAAATTTACTCTCCTAATGCAGTCCCTTGCAAAGCATGCTGGGAAATACAGATCCACTGCCCATTTGTTTGTTTTACTCAGCAATGTTAAGTTGACCGAACAAACACTTATTAAGTAAAGTTGACAATACAAATTTTTAGTAGAAACAACTCAGCAAATTTAAGTTCATGTAGTCACATGAGTTTTTTAAGTAATGCGAACAAGGAGGATTTGAGTGCATCTAACAACAGTGAAAGAATGAGTGGTCATTTACAGTAATTTTCATAATCTGTGCAGACATTGACATTAGAGCATATAGATGAACACTTTCTATGAAATTCATGCTTATAATGATTTATAGCTCCATTTATACTTAAGTATTATATATGTATATAAGTAAGTATTACTATTCTAGAAATATATTTATAAAGACTCATTAAGACTGCATAAGAACAGTGATATTATTTTTATAATAACTTATAAGTCATGCGTTTGCTTTTTCAATGTGCATGCTCATAATCCATAATACACTGATTTATAATTATTAATTAGTCAGTCGTACGGTTTCATGAATGTATTTATAAAGATGTGGCCTGCATTGCTATAATGTTATTATATTATGCAATGACTTTTTAGTCATTCAGATTGATTTCTGTCAAATAAGTGAATATATTGTTATTAATAGCCGTGTTGTGTTATACTTATTGTGAGTGATAATACAGCCACTAACCTCTATAATCTCTAATATGCATCATTGATGGCTTTAAGTGAAAACACAGGATTTGTAAATGTAATTAATGAACAATAATTTCTGTAATAAAAGAATTCATGCAAACAGAACAAAACCGTTTTTTTGTTTACGGTTTTATTACAGTAGTTTCAACATTTCCTTACATTTGGATGGTACCTGAAATCTTAGTAAAGACATTCAACAATTGGGTATATTGGATGAAAGAAAAAAACTAAACACATTTTGTGAAACAGAAATTACATCCATAATAGTAGTATCAAATATTATAAGAGAAAAAAAGGGGATATAAAAGACCTCAATTGTGGAAACAATACAATATGTTGCAAAACAGTATGTTACAATATGTTGCAATATGTTGTCAGCCATCACAGTATTACAGCATTTTGTAATTCAATAAACAATATAGTTATATATTTATTACTCTGCCGGTTGATTGGTACCAGATCCGATCAGTTTTGACTTCTTATATGTTGTTGTTGTTGTTGTTGTTGTTGTTGTTGTTGTTGTTGTTTTATCAACTATATACAAAAGGAACTTGAGGCTTATATAATATTTATGCATTTGGCAGACGCTTTTATCCAAAGCGACTTACAGTGCCCTTATTATAGGGACAATCCCCCTGGAGCAACATGGAGTAAAGTGCCTTGCTCAAGGACACACTGGTGGTGACCGCTGGGATCGAACCAGCAACCTTCTGCATATCAGTTCCATGGTTTAACCCACTGGACCATCATCTCACTTATACATTTTACTCCAGAAGTACTCTCATTCCCAATATGGGTATTTCTTTTATTTTTATTCATACTATTAATTCTTTCATAACTCTATTTATTCAACAATTCTTAAGATTTCCCTACTCTTCTTAAATATCATAATTTCTGTACTAAGTCTGGTCTTAGTGGGAGAATGTAGTCTATCCATTTTCCCTATAGCTTGACAAATTTCATTGTTAACCTCTCCATTGTGTAGATTTCGTACACCATTCCCAGGCAATCGTTAATTTCCGGTATTTCAGGTTGTAACCATTTTCTGGTTATAGCTTTTTTGCGAGCTAAAAACTTTTTTTTTATGTTTTAAAAAGTTGCACATTGAAAAAGCAAATACACGACTTATAAGTAATTATAGAAAATAATATAAATATATAATTCTTATAATGCAGTATTAGTCTTAATGAGTATTTATGAATATATATATATATATATATATATTTATAGAATAGTAATACTTACTAATAAAATAAGTATAAACGGGGCTATAATTCATGCATGGGCTTCATAGAAAGTGTTACCAAAATTTTTAATGGTTTTAATTTGACTATTTTGTTGTGAAGATTGTTATTCCTTTCTGATCATCAGTAAAATAAACATATATAATAAAGAAATATAAATGATAAAGAAATATATACAATATGTCAGTATATATCATTTAACCACTTAAACTCTGCGGACCCTGTACAGGTATACTTCCCTTCAGATCCATTTGTATAAATTTTAAATAGATGATCCAGACAAAATTCTTTTTTCCAGTATTTTCTGGAGTCTAGTGGAAACAGCCCAAACTGTCTGCAGGGTGCTAGAGCTCACAGGGCCTGAGTTACACACTTTCAAAACTGAATTTATAACCAAAAATTCATACTTTTTTTGGTGTGTGTGGGGGTTGGGGTTATTGCAGCATAGACAACATATACTTACATGTTTATCACTTTTAGCAGTGGTTTATGAACTTCAAAGGGTTTCTTTTAAAATGACACCAAAATTGGAGACCACTGTATGTGGGTATGGGAAGCTTTTCAATTTGGAGAGGCCAAATCCAGGCGGAAATCCCAAATAGGGTCCCAGAGCTTAAGAGGTTAAACCCAGTATCTAATTTAGCACATTTAACTGTCACCCCCCTTTTTGAGAATACACATGAAAATGCACTATCCAAATTTAAAGGGCTGTAATTCAAGAAAGCTTTGGAATATAGACCAAAGTTTGGTCTTGTTTTAAAGACGACACTCTGCAGATTATTGCTGAAGCGAAAGCAATTCAAAATATGAAAGTATGAAAAAGTTATTGAAGTTTAAATTTACTGTAAATGAAAAATACTGTACTAAATATTTTTTATTTCATATAAAATATATATTTTACAAAAAAGAATTTACTCTAAAATTACTATAAAATCAAAGCCATATGTCTAACCAATTTGTGTTCCAAATTTGAAGTTGATATCACAAAAATTGAAGTTCCCATGAGATTTTGTTTAGGCGCTGTACCAAAAATAGCCACCGGGTGTCATTCAAATTCCATTGATTGTTTTTTTGATGCATTTTCCTGTACATTCTGTCCAAATATCACTTCCATCACAAAACAGTCACCAAATATGGACCCTTGAGACTCAGACCTTTCCGACAATATGTGTTTTGTCAAGATTGGAAAAGATTTTGATTATAAAGTAGTTAAAATAATTGTTGTAATATGAAACATGACACCGCCCACTAGGGGAGGAGTCCACTAGAATAATTTAGAGTAACGTTTCCATGGTAACACAATGTCCGATTTCAAAACGGTTTTCACAGGATGAATTTTGAGTTTGTAAGCTTTCAAATGATACCTAATTTATGATAAAATCTAAAAAGACAGTTACTCAATATTAACTGTGTTCATGAAAGCTCTCATGCTATGAAGTGTGGGCTGTGAAATTGGAAACAAAAGCATGATTGTGAGTGTGTTTCGCTTTCAATGTAAAACTATTTTGCTCTTTTTTTATGTTGTAGAGCTTGAGAGTAATTTTAATTCTTTCTTTCCTGCCGTCTGTCTGATCGTATGGAGACTTGAGCAGTTTGCTGAAGAATGCTTTTGGATAAGTCCACCAGCATGAGTTTGATGGACATCTCTAAGATCTTCTCTCTTCTTCAACCCAAAGAGGATGAGGAGGAAGACACCAACTGTTGCCAGGAACTGAATCAAGCTGTCTTTAAAGATGAGGACAAACTCCTTGCTGATCTCCTGTCTCAGGATAAGTACAGGAGATGCATTAACCATCGCAGTGGCTGGGGCATCCCGGTTACCCCACTGCGCACTGCTGCGGCTCAGGGTCACCTGCGCTGTCTAGAGGTCCTCCTGGCTCACGGGGCAGAGGTGGACAGCCTAGATGTCAAAGCTCAGACTCCACTTTTCACGGCCGTTGCTGCCAAACACCTAGACTGTGTTGTTGCTTTATTAGAAGCCGGTGCTAACCCTAACGGTAGCCTGCATAACAATTGCTCCCCTGTGCTCACTGCGGCCCGAGAGGGTGACGTGGACATCCTGAGGGAGCTTCTGCGACACGGAGCTGATGTAGACGTCAAGCCCAAAATGCCGGACTGGGCCTCAAACGCCACAACGTGCCGAGGACCCCTCTACATTTCAGCTGTTTATGGCCACCTGGATTGCTTCAAACTGTTACTGCAGCAGGGAGCGAACCCAGACTACAACTGCACTGAGGAAAAGATGCTGACCAGGATCAAACAGCCTAAAACTGTTCTGGAGATGTGTCTGAGATACGGCTGTGGGCTAGAGTACATTCAGCTGCTCATAGACTTTGGAGCAAACGTCTATCTACCCACTTTAGTCGCTGACAAAACAACCAGACAAAATGAAGCAGTAATTCTTCTGCTGAAAGAGAGAGGTAAGTCTGAAACACATCCATCTATGATATCTACACTTATCTCAATCTCTTGAAGGGATAGTTCAGACAAAAATGTAAATTTGCTGTTAATTTACTCACCCTCAGGACATCCAAGATGTAGGTGAGTTTTTTGTTCTTCAGTAGAACGGTAAAGAAGACTTTTAGCTTGGTGAATCATAAAATGCAAGATTCAAGGGGTCATTAACTGCATTGTTTTATTGCATTGTCATTCATTCCTATCTGATTCTAATGTCAAACCCTCTCTATACACAGTTTGTCCAAAAACACTGATGTCTCAGGCACGACTTGCTTTATGGAAGTTTCTTCCCACGGAAAACAAAATGTGCTCCATAGATTGTCTGGACATTCCCAAAATACTGAAGGACTATTTGAATCATGTATGCTGATTTTCCTACATTTTCCCTTCTTATGTTGAATACACAATACATTTGACTAATATTATTTTCTTTTTTGTATAATGATGTAATATGTAATATTTTATGTATTAAGAATTCTAAATATTACAGATAATGGTTTATACAGGAATGGCTTAATTGTTTTTAATAAATAATTTATGAAAATGTGGTTAATGCAACAAATGAAAAGAGTTTCAAATGTGTTTGTTCATTCAGTAGGTTAGGTTCTTGTTTTGTTGATGTAATATGTGAGAGATAAACTCTGCCCTCTAATGGTTGAAATGATTACTGTCTTGTACGAGATGGTTTCTGCTCCATGGTTGAACCAGCTAGTCAAGGGTTGTGGCTGGAAGGGATATATATCTTTAAAATAATGCAAATACAGTAATTAAACGACGCAGTATTGATGTATATCCCTTCTAGTCTTTACCCTTGTCAAGGCATGTGAACTGTGGACCTCCATGAGTTTGGCACGCCTGGTCTACACTGAAGTATAAGCACTTTAGAAGATCCAATGAGTAAGACTGAAATCTATTAAGGAAGTATCAGTTAAATTGCTACATATATCATCTGAATAGTTTATTACTTCAATATGTAAAGGGAGATTCTGCCTATAAAATACCTTCCAGTTGCCTTTTTAGCATAATAAATGATGGCATGCCTCAAAACTGTAAAGTGTGGTCTCTGTTTCATTGTGTTCATTGTGATGTTTGCCCATCGTTTAACCTAGTTTTCCCTGTGACCTAATTTTGCTGAGTTGTCTCATTAGTCATTATATTCACCCGTGTCTTGTTAATAAACTGGTTAGTCCCCTTTGTTTGTTCATGCTTATAAGCCTTCAGTTCTTCCTTAGTCTCTGTCCGTTCTTGTTAAGCCAAACTTGTTGCCCAAACAAGTGGATTCCTCTATCTGGCGATCCTTATGCACTATCCAGACCGCTCCCTGTGTGCTTTTTATTTTGCCAGCTTGAACAAGTGCACAAAGGCTTGCCTGCCTGGTGTGGGACCTCAAGAATTATTCGCTGAGTTCGTTGAGTGGGTCACTGAGGATGAAATCGTCACCAGCCCCACTCCGAACACACCGCCAGAGACTAGCCATCCACCACCAGCAAGCGACTCAACGGAGATGTTGTATGAGCCCACCGCAGACCATGGAGACCAGTCAACCGTGATGCACAAGCCTGAACCTGAGGATAGGACAGAAGCCCCTTACAGAGTTTGACCAGATGCGCTAGCCGGCAACACCAGGGATTGCTGAGGGAGTGTTAATGGAGATTGACGGCTTGGGGGCTTTGCGTTATACAACATTAGGAAGATCAGAGCAGGCCACACAACTCCTGGTCCAAGCTCTTGTTCTCTCAGACTGGACTATTGTAATACTCTTAACGGGCCTTCTGGTATGCACTATCAAACCCTTGCAACTGATCCAGAATGCAGCGGCGAGGGTGGTCTTCAACGAGCCGAAGAAAGCCCACGTCTCACCTCTCTTCGTCAGTTTGCACTGGCTGCCAATAGCATCAAATCGCATCAAATCAAGGCACTGGTGCTCGCCTACAAAGCAACCACAGGCTCTGCACCAATACCTAAACTCGCTTGTTCAGACTTATGCACCCTCCAGAAGCTTAAATTCTGCAAGTGAACGACGCCTCGTAGTGCCATCCCAAATGGGCATGAAATCACTCTCACGGACCTTTTCCTGGACCGTTCCCACCTGGTGAAACAACCTGCCTATCTCAATTCGAGCCGCCGAGTCTGTAGCCATTTTCAAAAAACATCTAAAGACACATCTTTTCCAGCAGCACCTGACCAATCAAGAATAGCACTTAACTATTCAATTTGTTTTTTTCTTTTTATAAAAAACCTATGTGTACTGTGCTAGACTAACTGAGACTTGCATGCTGTTCCCCTTGTTTGTTTAGTTGCTAAGTCGCTTAGGATAAAAGCGTCTGCTAAATTATTAAATGTAAATGTATTTAAAGACTTGTTTGAGGACGATCTAAGGCCCCATTTACACTACATGGTTCAAGTGACCCAATTCCAATTTTTCCCTCTCATGTGGCACAGATTGGATATGACGTGAACGTGTAAGCAGGAAAAAACTGCATGAATTCCTTAGATCGGATTCAGGCCTCACTCATATGTAGTAATAAATCCGGGTATGTGCATTTGCGTTTGCCATGTAAGCGGTCAAATCGGATGTTCCCCAGTAAATGGGAGTGGTACGTCCTTGAAAAATGGACGGAGGCGAATGACGTCAACTCAGGTGGACACGAACTGCGATCAAGGGCTCTGTTCTTTTTTCTTCGCCTTACGAGAGCAATGTTTTGCTGACCTTTAAAGATCAGAAAACATTGAATAATCATCTCGCCTGCGTCCATTGCATATCGTGCCTTTTACTTCCTTTTCCGGGTCAGAACGTCTTGGGCTGTTTCGCCAGTGTATAGTGTAAATGCAAATATCGGATCCGGGTCGCTTTTAAAAGATGATGTAAGCGGGTCGTCACCAAATCAGAATTGTGCATCAAGACCTGCAGTGTAAATGCGGCCTAATAGACTGGTTTGGAGAGGTGATACCCAAAGCCCCTGTATCTCCAGCGGCCTCTGAATCAACCCAGCAAGGATCTGCCAAGTGTCTTCAGGCCACCAGCTCCACCAAGCCTAGAAGATCCCCTGGCTACGCCCCTAGGCCCTTCGCTCCACCCCTGCCTGTCGACACTTCAGCTCCACCTTTTCTTCACCCTCCCCACAGCTCCACCTTTGTCCTCAGTCCCACCGGTTCTGCCTCTGGTTGTCCGGCCCCACCTTAGATGCTCGTCACCACGGCTCCACCTCGGTCTCACGTGGGCTCATCGGCCTGTCTGCTCCACCAGTGTCTCCATCTTCGGTGGCAGAATCCAGAACCCCCACCCTCCTCAGTTGGACTGTTTATTACGGCGCGAGGACAAGCCTTTTCAGGAGGGGTGTACTGTAAGGTACATAACAAAACATCACTTCACAGTTTGTTACAACTGAACATATAATCACTTGTCATGCTTGTCAAGTCCATTTTATTTGTATAGCATTTTTCACAATTCACGTTGTTTCAAAGCAGATTTATATGCAGATGATATTATTTATAATACCTCCCCATTGAACAGTTTGGAGCTGGGCGTTAGGATCAGTGATGGGAATAACGGCATTATAGATAAACGTTTTCAGTAACAAGTAATCAAACAAATTACTGTTTCTCCCATTACAACGCCATTACAGGAGTCAGAGCGATGGCAAGTCCAATGACTTCAAAGGTAGCTTTCGCAAACTGGAAGTATAAGCGCTACTCTTCCCTCATTGAGGTAAGAATGTTTATGTGATGTCCAACTTATGCCTAGGAAGAAAGAGTCTCTCCACGACGGTGGCAAGTAATTCTAATCTAATGAAGCCTCACATCATCACATGCCGCCACAAAATCAGTGGCTAAAAACCCAGGTGATAACGTGAGCTCCACTACCAAAGGAGTAGTATAGTACTGATCATATTTACACAATATTTACACTATAGTTGGTCTACTGATAATATTTACAATAATGTATTGAATTTGATAGGTGTCTCTCACATTGTTCCACAGCAGCATCACAATAGTGTATATTAATGTACAATGTTTTATAATAATAAATTATTCTATTTAGTGTCCAATTCATTCATTTAACATATTTAATATTGGGGGCATCCAAGTTATTTGACATATTTGAACATTTGAAGAAAAAAAAGTAACAGTAACACAGTAGTTACTTTCCCTGGTAATTAGTTACATTTATAATGATGTAACTCAGTTACTAACTCAGTTACTGTCAGGGTCGGTGAAGGGAAAGGAGCGAGGACTCAGAGATGCAGAGGAATGGGCTCTTTAATGGTAATAATAAAACAAAAAAACAAGACAAAACAAAACTACCCCGAGGGGGAAAAACAAGACTTGACTTGAGCTTGGCTTGACTTGACTTGACTTGACTTGACGGGAGCAGGGAAACATGAGGTACATTCGACGACGATTCAGCACTGGACTGCAAACACAAGGATATTAAATAGGGAACAAACAAAGGAGGGTAACGAGGGAAGACAGGTGGGGCAAATTAACCAATAATCAGGAAACAAGGTGGGCGGGGTTAGACAATGGACACGAGCACATGGCACAAAGAAACACTTAACAAGACATGTGCTCACACCAAACATGACATGAACATGCAACTAATGAGAACTCATCAGCTGCATGTTCACACAAAACATGACAACATGACGTAGCACGTAGCCAGTGAAAAAACACCAACCACGTGCTACACAACATAAGACAAAACATGAAAGCACACGGCCGATGTAAACATGAACCGTGTGCTACACAGAACACACAGACAGAAGAGCACACGCTCACATGACAAAACAAACACACGGAGCATGAATGTCCGAATCCCAACACAAAACTGAAACCCAAACTAGACCGAAGTGCTGGGATCCGAACACCACGCCCCGCACACAAAACACAAGGACAGAAGAGCACGCAGCTTGAGCATGCTCAAAGCTGTGCGCTCACACAAGACAAACAATACAGGAGTGTCAGGGCTCTGTCACAAACCAAGAGTAAACTAGACCGAAGTGACAGAACCCTGACAGTTACTATTTGTAAGAAGTAACTAGTAACTATAACTAATTACTTTTTTAAAGTAACGTGCCCAACACTGGTTAGGATAGTTTACACATGGTGACAATATAAATAATGAAGCAGGTGAGATTTGCAAACATATATATAAACCTATATATCGCTTTGAGTGTACTTGGCAGGTAGTTAGATTTATGTATTTAAGTGTTATGGAGGATAATTTGACATGACTACTATAGTAATTTGGTGTAGTGATAACTTAATTTCTATTTGGTGATGTGTATCACTTGCTATGTTTCCATCTATGTATTTGTATGCTTATTTTGGGATATAGCAAAATGCTGGATAGACACATTAAGATGCATTAAAATCAGATTTTTTATTTATTTTTATATGTGTGCAATTAATTCATTTCTGTTTATCCAATAAGAAGACACATGCATAAACACATTTCCAAATACATTTCTCGTGGCACAACAAACAACGCTAACACTTTATTTTACAGTGTCCTTGTTATACATATTAGTTACTGTAGTAATAACTATAAATTATGCATAACCCAAAAAGCTATTACTTGAGCAATAATGGCAGGTGTTTCTTCACAAACAGAAGCATCTCTGCCACATGATAATCGGTTTCTCCTTTCATCTACAACGTCCAGCTAAGCTAAACAAGCTCTCACGTCTAATGCTTGTACATGGAGCAGAGAGTTAGGCTCGGGAAAGTGGAGCAAGCGCAGGGAAACAATCTTCGTTGATCCTCCAGTAGGATCAATGCGTTTTCGCTTCTGCTGCTTGGAAAATCAGAGAGAGGTAGCTCTGAACCTGCACAGATGAGCTGCTCCACCTCAGCATTCTCCTTCAGTATTTCTGAAAGCAGTAGACTACATGACTTCTTGGCTGCAGATGCTTCTGCAACAGGTTCATCAAGTGCATGTCTGGTCAAAAGCGCCTGTTTCACTTGGCCTTTAACTTCTGCTGAAAAGTAGCGAATCTTGTATCTTTTGCATAAACAGACAAAGACAATAAGTATTGGTCAAATGATTGTGTTTCAAATATAGCTAGAAAAACATAAAGCACAACTATTAACCTATAGCTATGTTCATCTAATCTGTTTTATACTCTAATCTAGGCTATACGATGATAATTATTATAAGTAGTAGCAGAAATTGTAATGTTTTGTCTGAAGCGGCTTTATCACCACTAGATGGCGTTATTTCTACTCCAGATTACTTCTCCTTTGTTAAATGGTTGTAATGCTCTCACCTGTGTTGAATCGCTCATAATGATAAACCCTATTTAAGTCCTCACTGCCTTTTGCTCATGTTCAGTTCTGATATTGGCCTAAGCATTGTCATAAGGCTTTTTGGGTTTAAGATTTGTCCTGCCTTCGGTTTTCTTCTTTGATTGTATGTTTTTTACCTTTTTGTTCACTCCTGGATTCAGGAGGAGATCTCTTCTGCTTGGATTACCCTTTTGTTGTATTACCTCCCAAGGAGAGTTGTTTGAGTTACCCTGTGGCACATTCATAAAAGTGCAGCTAAGACTGTTGCTAATGTCTTGTTGCTGTTTTGCTAGTTTTTTTCCCTCTTAAGTAAAGAGCAAAAAATTAAACTCAGACTTTGGGGACCCGATCATACAATATATTGCTCATGGTCATCACGTTTACAGTATTACAGTTGCCAATATAACCTGGGCTCAATAACGGTGGCCAAAGAGGCTCCAATTTAAAAGCAAAAACATGCAAAAATGTTTTGTCTGTTTTTAATTCAAAGACGATAAGTGAGATTTCAATGATATTTTGACCGTTGAACTAGGAAATATCCCCAGTTTCCATTTCAGAAATCTGGTCACCTACTTTTCACTGCTCATGCCAAGCAAAGATAGGAGAGGCTGCTGACTTGTGGCTGGATCTGAGCTCTGGCTAGCTTTAGCCGCTTTCCCCTTTTAGCTTCTTCAAACTGAGCATGTTCAGCTGGGTGATGGTGTTGTAAGTGTCTTTCTTTGGTTTGTTCCGAACGTTTTCGTGGTGGTTCACCCACGGGTCACTTTAGCCTTATAAGAATTATAAAATTGTGAACCGTGTCTTCACTCACCGTGAAGAACTTCCACAGCAACGTGTTTACATGCGGCTGTGAGGATGAATTACCTGCACCGCTGGGAATCGAAAACAAGTTAGACTGACAGGTGGGTCACCGATCCGAGCATATGGACGATTGGCTGGTCATTTGGTGCATCTCTAATGATAACTGCAGTCTCTACATCTCAAAGGATGTTT
Organism: Romanogobio albipinnatus; assembly: GCA_023566225.1. Taxonomy (NCBI): domain Eukaryota; kingdom Metazoa; phylum Chordata; class Actinopteri; order Cypriniformes; family Gobionidae; genus Romanogobio; species Romanogobio albipinnatus. The sequence goes on along the minus strand of CM042246.1, from coordinate 50,892,529 downwards.
TATTCCAGTGGTGCCCAATCCTGTTCATGGAGATCTACCTACACTGCTCCAACACACCCGTGTTTAATGATCAAGAGCTCCTGAAGATCTTAACTGGCTGGAGCAGAACTTTTCAGGAAGGTAAATCTCTAGGAACAGGATTGGACACCCTTGTTTTTATCATTCTAAACATGCCGAAGTCAGTCATTACCTCCAACACTTTAACTTTAAAGGTCCCGTTCTTCGTGTTTTTTTTAAGCTTTGATTGTGTTTACAGTGTGCAATATAACATGTGTTCATGTTTCACGTGTAAAAAAACACAGTATTTTTCACACGATTTACTTATCTGTGTACCGCTGTTTTCACTGTCCTAAAAACGGCTGATGAGTTCCTTGTTCTATGAAGTCCCTCCTTCAGAAATACGTAACAAGTTCTGATTGTGCCAGCGGTTCCCGTGTTGGGATTCGACAGCAGCTTAGTGCACGTTGCACGGAAAGGTCACGCCTCTTAACGGGAGATATATGCGCTTAATGATCTCTACAGCGTCCCTGGGAAAGCCAAACAAAGGTGATTTGACTCCGGGATGAAAATAACAGCGTCTCGACGACATGGCGACAAACACACTCAAACGCAACACTTCCTCTTCTCCACGTGGGAGAGCAACAAGACCACGCCCCCTTTTTCGCGTATTCTTGTGGGCGGAGGTTAGTCTGTTCTACTGACGTAATTAATGAAGGAAGTACCAGGATGTAGTCCAAGCCGGCCGTTTGCTGTAGGCTTTGAAAGGGAACTTCTGTTAAATAAAATATCTCGCTTGGCATTGAACTTTGAGCGTTATAATTTTACAGGTATTATTTATGCTCTAACAGCAACATTACACACTAACTAAAGTTTGAACAATGGGATCACGAAGAACGGGACCTTTAACATCCATGCAACCTTTCTACTGCACAAAAGATTCCTTAAAGCCACACTGTGTGATATTTTCCCCCATCTAGCAGTGAAAAGGTAAATGACCATCCAGTAAATATTAGTTTCTGTTCCTCCCAATTCCGATTTCGTTTTAACTCCTACGGTGGCCGATTTAGTCCAAGATTAACATGGCTTCCAGTTCGACCTCGTCCATTAGTGTTGATTTGCATGTTGTGTTGCCGTCTTAATTCTCTTTTTCGCTTCCTTGGCGACTCTGTTACATATCCTTGAGAATAAGAGTGATCCTCCATCAGCAACAGACTTTCAAAAAGGCTTTCAGGTTTTCATATAGCAGTCTCAAGCAATCCCCCTCTTCACATTCGACACGGTGCCATCGAGTGTTAAAACGCGAAAGGCGAAGCTTGAATTTACGGGTATGTCCCTCTTTGGCTAATGTACTTTCAAGATGGAGGGGCAACATGGCGACCCCCATTCGAACCCCTTACCCGTATGTATTTTCAATGGCATATTATAAACTTACGAGAATACTTTATTACTTGAAAGAAGTAAATATACATTAATGAGGACATATATTTTTGAAAGAACTAAGTTTTTTTTAGCTAAGAATAAACTAAAAAAATTACACAGTGTAGCTTTAAGGTTCTTCATAATATTATAATGTTCTTTACACTAGGAAAAATGTGTAAATTGTGTCGTCTGTTATAGGATCTACTGAACAGACATTTACAAGTTTATTTTAAAATGCAAAGTATTGCAAATCATAATATAGCTCAATAACTTTTTATCTGTAAAAAAAAAAGAATTTTTAGTGTGTCCCATCGGGTTATCAAAAGTTCTACACACACTTGATGCTTGGCACTTGGCCTAAATACAGGAAATGCATCATGTAAGTAAACAAATGGACAAGTGCGAAGACCACAAGTGTGTGTATTTGAAGGCCCCCTCATCCTGCTCCGCCTCTGTTGATCTAAGGGGTGGAGCTTAACCTAGAGTTATTTCACCTGTCAGCATTTATTTTGCACTTCATCTGCACATTCAGAGGCTCAACTAATTTATTATAGAGAAAAAGAGCTGTAGTGATATGTTTTTCAATGGTACGCCCTAATCACTTGGAATCGGCAATGGAGCTGATTTATTATTTACTCTTTTTTTCCCTCATGAATTTGTATTATGCACCATTCTATAGGCCTGTATGCATGCTTGGGCAGTGAAGGGGAAATAAAGATAACAATACAATAAACTATAACTGTGTAAAAATCAGTCAGATTAAGGTAGCTACAAGTATTATGCGGTTAAATATAAAACATTAAAAAAAAACTCCAATATCATCCATTCGAGTTGTGTGGGGTGGGGGTAAGTTAAGCACGACCTGCTTTGACATCGCAATGGTGTTGCTTTGTCTATGGCAGGTCTATGGATCTGCCTGAAGTGTACATATTGAGTAAACTTGTAAACAAATCAATGAATTGAGGGTCTGTCCAAATAAACTTCCCTCGCCCACTTGGTGAAGTTGAACGCACTTCAAAATGGCAGCGGGGATTCTTAGGGAAGTTTGTGAGTGTATGGGTGCATCTCCATCAGCTCTCTAGATCAGGGACATCAGTAACATCAACATGAGACCAATTAATAACAAAAAATTCTCAAAGAAATAAATCAAAAACATAAACAAGCTATTTTAAGATAAGAAAATAAAGATCTCAAAGAAAGAGGAAGATCATTCCTGTGAAAAGGAGCTTTAAACTGAATTGATCTACGTCCGACTTCACTGAAAATTCTTGGAACAAATTATTTTCCTGACTTGAAATGTAAGAGAATTAATTGAGCGATAACGTAAACACAAACCACAATATGTTCTATTAACAATATAATCAATATGGGGCTTAAAAGGCCAAGATATTTAAATGAATCATCACCATTAAGAGATGAAGATATTGAGACATTATCCTCAAAAATAATATTCAAATCAAAAGGATAGGAACAACAACAACGCTTACCAAACCTGTCGTCTTTTTCAATATAAGCATATTGTTATGAAACCAATTTTTAACCAAGTTAAAATCAGATTGTAAAGAATTCTGAATTTGTAGTGTAAATAAGTGTCATCGACATAAAGATGTACAGAACATTTTGAGCATATTTGAGGTAAATCATTAATAAAGGTAGAAAAAGTAATGGTCCCAGAGTTGAACCTTGAGGAACGACACACTGGCGTTTATTATGAAACCAATAGAATATCAAGAAGAAGGTAATGATTGACCTTATTGAAAGCCTTAGAAAGATCAATGAAAATGGCACCTGTGGCTTGGCCTTTGTCAAAGGATGAAAACACATCATTTGTGAATTTTCAAAGAGCAGTTGTAGTAGAAAAGATAGTTCTGAAACCAGACCGACGTTTCAACGTTTCTGAAAGCATGAACTTTACACACAAATAAAAAAAACACACACACAATGGGCAAACCCCCTCAATTATCCTGCAAAATGAAACTTTACATTCAAAACAATGTTATTTCTTCTCAGAATGGTATTTTGTTTTCAAATGACTTCACACAAACCATCATATGACATTTATAAGCACCAGTTGAACACTGGAAATGGAAATGAAAACACTTCTTCTCCATTCATCATAATGACTTAGGTCTTTACAGACAGTACATACATAAGTGTGTTGTAAAATATTTGAGAATATTGTTTTTATACTCACAAACACACAAATACATGGTAACAAATATATATTAAAGAAATGTATGTAAAACTGTGTGACGGGTCTTTGCCCATGTGACGAGTCAGTGTGCATATTTGAATGGCAGCGTGTTCCTAGTAATAAAAAAAAGGGATTTTCTGCATGAAAATTGTGCCAAATGCAGAGAATTGTGTGTAGTGTCTTTGAAAAAAGTGTAAAGCAGGACGTGTGCTTGTAGTTTAGCAGAA